>VDFB02095210.1:0-30474 GCA_007258455.2 Sequoia sempervirens | reverse complement strand
TTACACCGTATGCTATCACCTTGCCCACTCTGGGATCTGGGTGATCAGAAAGTGAAGGGTTGCTTCTAGTTTGCTTATCATTACATTGGGCTAACGCTAACGGGTGAAAGTTTGTGTGAAAAATTTGGAAAAAACTAAGGGGGTATTTTACAAAAGCATAACATAATCATAACATATAATGTAAATCAATTCATCTACATGTCATATAATCATGATAGCATTTAATCATAACATGAATAATAATACACAAATCCATGAACTAAAGTATTAGGATTAGCCAGGCATATGAGCATCACCCATTCATCTTAAGAAATAACACAACAACAAAATACATCAAGTTCTCGCAAGGAACTTGGCACACTACTACACACGCATCTCAATCCATACAAAACACCAACAACAAACATGTTGAGGAACCTCATCTCAAAACATGCGGGTGGTCCAAACACACTATGCAAAGCAAGAACAAAGCCACAACCAAAACTCACAATGAAAACGACGAAACTGAAACACCAATTAACACCCAAAGAAACAAGCACAAGCACGGCCTATGCATCCCTTGATACATAGTCAAAAAAAGATGCTGAGATCCAGACATCTCAAGGCCGCAAATGGGAAGGTCATTACATATTAGTAGAGATTTCCATCATATTATCAACATCTTTCATAATTGAAAGGATCTATATTAGTATCATAGGGTTTCATATCTATCTTCAACACCTATAGTAGGGGTTCCTAATTACAACCATAATTACAAGACTTGGACTTGGCCTAGACATGGCAAGCTGATTTTTGACTTGGACTCAAATTTGGCATCTAACTTAGCCAAAACTCAAAAGACTTGAGAAATTGAAAAATCCATGAAATATAGAGTTCTTTAAGGATTTAAAGCTTTTATCAAGCACCCTTCAACCTATAAACTTTAAAGATACAATAAATTAATGAAATAAATTTTTTGATCACATACACAAGTATACATCGATTACATGAGTATAAAAGTAGATTTTAGTTTAATGAAATAGCTTTTTTAAATATAGAAAATTATAAATATTGTCACGTGTATACAAAGCTCATGGATTATGAAATCCATGCCATCAAAAGTAAAACAAGTATCAAAACTAAAAGTATAACTATGGCACAGGGGAGCTACATCACTCCTCCCAACATTCATAGCTATATAGCAAGTCCTGTGCGGGTGTCTAAGATAAGTCGATGATAATGCAACTATTGGTATTTTCCCATGTATTAGCAATGCCAACATCCAAGGGGTTTGCTTGTACTCTATTCTTCTTTTACATGGCTACTACCTTTGCCTCTAGATTTGTTTGATCAACCAATGCAAGGTTGTCCTCATTGAAGACGGGATCCTTAGCGTCAATGATCCACTCTAACTATGGATCAATCTTTTCTATATTGATGGGAGATAAGTTAGTGCCTATGATTTGCTTGTGATGGAGGTGAAGGTTGTAATGAACATGAACAAGATCATTCAACTTTTGTACCAACAACTTTTTGTGCCTCTTAGAGTGTATGTGCTCAAACATACTCCAATTGTGCTTTCATCTTGAAGTGTTGCATGGTTGGCCCAAGACACAAATTGCAATTCTTTGAAGATTTGACACTTTAGCACCAAATCTTTCTCACCATGCATATGAAATGAGAAGATAGAAGAATCAATCTCATTGTTCAATTTCAAGTTTCAACATTATTTAAAAAATTAAAAGTTTTAAGCTTAAATTATGCCCTTAATAGACTTTCACTTGACTATAATGTCGATTGAGTTTCCTTGAATATATTGTACTAAAAATTCTCTCCTTGTGCAAGTCTAAAGATCTCAATCTTAGAGATAATCTATGCTTCAAGTTGAGGGTGAAGTACCATCTGCTCTATGGTTGTGTAGAGCCCACTCAAAACCTCCTCATCTATCTTGAATTTGGGCTGAATTGGAACGTTAGATTCAAGAAAGGGCTTGCAAAGTTGATGGTGCCCCATCAATCAATGATATCTTATATAGGACAATGCTTATCCTAAATCTTGTTGTAGACGGATCGAATGGGCTTCTCGGCCCTATCCATGCCCTCATATATATAACTCATTGTAGACTTATCCCCATCAACAACTCAATGGAGGGAACTTAAATAAATATGAACACAAAATATACAAATAGGATAGAAATATGAACAAAAATGAATAAAATAGAATGGAAATATGAACTTACCTCAATGATTTCATTCGCTAGATGCTAGAAGTTTTTCTCATTGAAAACCCAATCAACCACATTAATCCCTGCATTAGTTTTAACATCTAAAGATGTGAACCACTTCTCGCTAACAAACATGTGCCTCAAGATAGTCTTTGATTGAAGCAAATATTGCAATATGATAAAGTTTGTTGCAAAGCAGGTTATTATAGGATGAATCAGCTCCTTGTCCATGTGTTTCCTCGTTAAGTTGAGGACCTATTGTGACCTTTTCACACATCACCCCATTCAAAATGGGGACCCCCTAAATTTTTGGTCCATTTGGGTCTTTTAGCTTTGGTTTTGGGTTGTTTTGCGGCTGTCTCTCTCGGTTCCTTTCGTCTTTCCGGGGATGTACCCATCTTTTGGCCTAATTTGGAGTTTTGACTAAAGTCTGAAGTGTGTCTTGACAATTTAGGGTTTTCATTCTTCAGGCTAGTTTGAGGTCAAATTGAGTGAGCAAATTGAAATTTGAGCTTGGCATTGCAATTAGAAGGTTTCAGACAGGTTCCCATTAAAATTTCACTAAATTCTGACAACTTACTATTTTTAGTAAGTACTCAATTTGGGACCTTTTCCTTAGGACTTTTGAAATTCTGGCTGCTTCACCGTGTTTAGAGCCCTTTGAGCTACTTGCCTGCAAAATTTGAGCAAAATCGGACAACTTTCTATTTTTAGTAAGTCCCCTATTTGAGGCTTTTCTGCTAGGGTTTTTGAGAAACTGACAGTTACATTGGATTCAGGACCCTTCAAAGTACTTACCTGCAAATTTTGAGCCAATTCTGAGAAATTACTATTTTTAGCAGGTGCCCTAGTTCGGGGCCTTTTTCTAGGGTTTTGGAAATTTTGATCATATCACTGAGTTTAGATCCTTTCGGGAGACTTGCATGCAAAATTTGAGCAAATTCTGACAACTTTATATTTTTAGCAGTTCTGGCTTCAGGAGAAATTTTTAAGGTTTGCATGTATGATTTTTTAATGCATGTTAGGATAGTCTTTCTGGGTTTTTCAAGAGCTTCGCGATGGTATAATGCAAGTCAAGGTGATGACTTTCTATTTTTAGCAGGTACCCCACATGCAAGCCAGTTTTCTGGGTTTTTTGAGATCTCTCGGGCAATATGACATGCAACCAAGTCCGGCAATCAGTTGATCACTTTTTCAGGCACTTACTGTTTTCAGCAGGTTCACTCTAGCGGTCCCAAATCTTCAGTTTCAGGAGTAGAGTAGTTTAGAACAGAAACGGAGTTGAACGGAGGCCAATAGAGGCACATGCAAATGAAATTAGGGTTTCCAACTTTGGTGCCTAAAATGAGGGGCAAAATTCGAGAAAATTGAAAAATGGATGTATCCCATTGCGATCAACATCTTTCAAGGAATCTACTGGTAAAATTTGAGCGTAATCTACATAATTACTATTTATAGTAAGTCACTCCCAGAACAGGGCTAAAAATAGCAAGTGAGCACGAAAGGCAAGTGTGAACAGGTCAGATAGGTCATGAGGATCACGTTGGGAAAATATCAAGACAGGAGGAGTTGTAGAAGTTCGAGAATCAAGAAGTTACTAAAAATAGAAAGTGAGGGCGAGTAGGTTGAAAATAAGCTAAGTGTTCAGATACGCCAAGGTGGGAGACAAGAAAGTACAAATTTGTCTAAGTCATGAGTTTTCAGAGCTCTGGAGTGGAAATGCGCCCATGATGAACAAGGAGGTTTGAGAATTGTCTAAGTCACGAAAATGGAAGGACCCCCTTCCAAATGCGCCCTCAACTTGGAGCTCCCCCTCAAGATGTACCTTAGGCATCATGGAGAAATTGAGAAATTTTGCTAAGGCATTGGAAATGTAAGCACAACCTCCTAGATGCACCCAGCTTGACCCCTCCTCAAATGCGCCCTCAAGTTGGAGAAAATTTTTCTAAGGCACAAAATGTAAGCACCACCCCTCATATGCGCCCAGCATGGCAAGGTCTTGAATGTGCCCTTAATAGGTTTGGAAAATGTCGAAGGCGTGGAAGATGAAATTGCAGGACACCCTGTGAAATGCGCCTAGCATGGAGAAATGAGTTGATAGAATAATTTCAAAGGCAAAAATGGAAGCAGACCCCTCCAAATGCACCCAAGATGGGAGAGGTTAAAATGAACATCAATGAAAAATATTTTCAAGGGTGTAAAATTAAATGAACCCGTTCATGTGCACCCTTGATAAATAAGGTTGAAAATATTTTCTAAAGCTAAGATTTTTAAGGGAAAATAAAGATGCCATGGCTTATGATTGAAAAATATTTTCTAAGGGGAGATAAATTTTTAAAAAAAGTCATGGGTTGAAGTGCGCCTAAATTGGATGAAGTATATGTTCTAAGACAAGTGAAATGCGCCTAAGGATTAAATATTTTCTAAGGCAAGAGAAGAAATTTTCAAAGAGAGAAATAATACGCCTTAGCTCATGAAGGATGGTGGACGCCCAAAATCTTTTGAGATAAATTTTTCTAAGGCACATGATTTAATATTTTCTAAGATGTGATATTTTTTTTTTAAAAATGCTTACATGATGAAATACGCCTATGCCAGAGGAATGAACTTTTGAAGTGTTAAAGGGTCAAATATTCCTTATTTTAAATGCCAAGTGCTGCAAATTGCCAGAGGAGGGAAATTCAAATTTCTGCATGAGGAAGAATCTTCAGCAATAGAAAATTTTATGACAGGCAGGGTCAACCTTTTGACAACTCGCCCATGAATGTGCTCAAGTTAGAAAATGCTGAGTAGTGGAGAGAAGATGTAAGAGACTTGGTGTCTCTCAAACTGAATATCACGCACTGCTGATGTAAATTTATGAATTTTTCCTCTTGCTGTTGTAAATTTCTGAGTTTGAATATAAGTCTGATATAATTTTTTGAACTTGTGTTTTTGCCTTAGTTTGGTTTGAGTGCTTGCTTGTGTTTATGGATGAATTTGCATTGCAAGTATGCATAAACAATGATATATTTTTTGACATTCAAACACTCTAAATAAGAGAACTCAGAAATTAAATGACTATCTTTTCAAATCAGCATCATAAACAAAGAGGAATTTTGACAAACACTTTCCCAGCAAAGTTTGAAATCAATTTGTTCTCAAACTGGGCTATTACAACAGCTGATAAATAATAACATTGATCATAATCTTGTGCTAATAGTTGGGCAAACTATGATGCAAAATCTGATATAGGGTTTCCTTCCTAATGCCCTTATTAAAATTGAAAATACTAGTCTGCAAATTAAAGAACCTAATAATGGCGTCTGGAGAAAACCTCTGGAATTTGTTGCAGCTGATGGTGAAGCCTGTCCCCACACTTTACTGTTGCTGAGTGTTGCCACAACCCAGCCGCCCCTAAAGGAGACAAATGCAGCCCAAAACTCAAGGCGTTTCAGCCTTGATTCAAGACGCCTCCTTGTGAAGTTGTACGGCCCTGCAAGTATAATCAATGCCCTTTAAACTTCACTAAAATCAATGCAATCTGCTGTATATTGGATTACTTGCAGCCTTCACAAACAAATTTGAAATTTCTGATTTGAAAACCATAATTTCTTTCACGAAAAACTTTCGTTTTGAGCACAATTAGAGCTCCTGATTGAAGCTCTCCATTTGCCACAATTTAGTAGATCTTTCACTACCTCAAAGTAGCTTCCCAATGAAGAGTTTGCATTCTTCAATGGTGTCAAATTCTGAAACCCCGTGCAAACTTGCACACAGCCCAAGAAAGCTTCACAATATCAATTGCTCACAATAATGAGGTCAATTTTGTGAAGAGAGCTTTATATACTCTCATGAAAAGGGTCGACCTTTTTCTCCTCTTGCATCATTTAAATAAAGTCTGAATTTGTTGCAACAAGTTGACTTTGGGAAAAGTGCCAATTAATTAAATACTTTTTAAGTGGCAACTAATTGAAGGGTCATGGCCTCATGGCCCCACTTTTATAACTTAAAGTGCAATTATAACATAAGCTCCTAAAGATAATATTTAAATAATTGCTTTTCAATTAATGAATATCAAATCCACATAGTCAATTTCAATAATGCTGAATATATGTAAATATCCAGTCCCCTGATGCCCTGCTAAATATAGCAACTCCATGCTCCTGACTTACTATATATAGTAAGTCTCTCCAAATGTGCCAAGTGATAATTGCAGAGCTCAAACAAAGGTCACCACTACCTCTGATATAAATAGAAACCCTGACTCTCTGAAATAGTAACTTACTATAAATAGTAAGTGTGTCAAACGGAGTCCAACGAAAGTCAATCTTGGTCTCCCACTGAATATTGGAGGCAAATCAACCTCAGTCACTACCAATGGTGACCTCCTAACCATCTGCTCTAGCCTACGAAGGTCAAGAATAGGCTAAGCAAGCTGTCAACATGTCTGGGCTAGAAAGGGGACATTACAAAAGAAATTAAATGAGTCTGCTAAAATAAACTTCACTCCTGAATTCGAAAATATTCTCAAGCTCAGTTATTTAAGCCATGATAGTTTTCATTTTCTTCACCATTTGCAAAGTGCGAATTTGAGACTCTGAAGGTGAAGAGAATCGAAGTTGAAGAGAAGCTGCAAAGTGAGCAAGAAAGTTTCTAAGTGTTGAGGAGATAATAATATTCCTGAAGAGTATCGAGGTTTGAAGTCAGAATTTTAGTGCTGGAGCTCTTCATTTTCAAAGTTCGGCCCACCCTTTGGCAGTCTCGAGGTGATATATTTTCTAAGTTAGTTTCTAATGAATATCATTTATTTTTGCAGGATGGCTGAAGTAAACAGAGGAGCAACTGCAAGAGCAAACAAGGTTGCAAATGTTGAATCTAGCAAAGCCAGTATATCTAGGCAGGTAGTGATCAAGAAGTTGAGCAAGCCATTTCTTCCGGAGTCAAAGTTTACTTCGAGGTTGGGAGAGTTGAGTGACACAAATCTTGGCTCATTCAATTTGGGAGCACTCAGAAGTTGAATGCATGGGATAGGTGACTATCCTTCGTCAGTCACAACGCATAATATTGTGAAGAGTGGACTTTATGCAACTGCTGGTTTTCATCTAGCCATTCGATGTCCAGAGTTGATCATGGAGTGTGCCAATTGCTACAAACCAGAGTGAAGAACAATTGTTTCACCTGATGGTAAATTGTTTGCCAATCTTATGCTTGAAGCGATCAAAGAGGCGTTTGGAATTCTTGCTTTTAAGGAGATGATTTACAGAACAAGAGAAAGGGTTGAAAGAATGTATGCTTCTTCTTTTGAGAGGTGTGCAGGATTGATAAATTCTGTTTGGATGCAGAAACCCAAGCCTACTCGCACCAAGCTGCCCAAGCAGATAATTTCGGATGATGTAAAGAAAGAATATTGTGACCTGATTATGGTGCTCAGCAGGGTGAATGGAAGTCCCCAATCATATATCTTCAAGCTGTGGATGTTCTATTTCATCAACATCGTGTTAGAAGGCAAAGACTGTGTAGACTGGGCGAAGATGATAGGTGACAATATACACAAACAGTTTAGAAATTTAAGAATAACAAAGACCTTTTATATGAGTTCATATGTGATTTATATGCTGGCTCGAATGACAAAATATAGGGGAATATATTATAAGATTTATATGCTGGCTCGAATGACAAAATACAGGGGAATATATTATAAGGAGCCAATTGGGTGTGGTCTTGAGCAATTTAAGATTCATTAGGCTTTCTTGCAGTTACACCTGAACAACACTCACTAAATGATGCCTTCATGATGCACATAACCAGGACTCTTCAGCAGAGAACTCATCAAAGAATATCAAAGGAAGCTCAGGAGTTGATTGAGAGGTATGGATGTTGGTTTATCCAATTTCCGAAATTCACATATATAAGGTTGTAGGGGTTCGCATCATATCCTTTCAGATTGCCAAGATACCCCACGAACAAAATATTGATGCTAGAGATATCTAGGCAGCTCATTGCCTATGATAGAATTCAGAAAAAGAAGAAGAAAGGAGGACTAGACTTCTCTATCGTCATGGGGAATTCAGATGAAGTTTGTCCCACCTTGCAAGCAGCCAAGGAAGCTGAAGATGAGTTGCAATTTTTCCACCTCTCGTAGCACACTTGCAGGCAGGATTATGATCCTTATAGGAATATCAGAGTGGTGCTGACTGAGGAGTTTAGACACAAGGCACATATTGAGGATTTCTGTGCAAATGCGGTGGATGATGCTGAGATTAGGAGAAGGATGTTTTCCAGGATACCTTTGAACATGATTAGAGAGTGCGAGATTATTCCAGTTCCAGACCAGGTAGATGAGGACGTGAATGTTATGCAGCCTGATTATGAGACAGTGAGCAATACAACAGTCCCTCTTCCTGATTGGTTAGAGCCGGAGATTACGGATTTGGACACATTATGCATACCAGTGTTGACATTTATGAGAAATTGGGTGGAGAGGCATGTGAACAGACTGAAGAGAAAATCAATTGCTCTCACTTACAATCTCATGGGTGACCATAGGTCGCCATCAGCAAGGAAATGAAAACAAGTTTCCCAAGCTTTTGAGCCGCGGATAGAAGTGCAAGTTCAGCCAGTGCCTTAGAGAGTTGAGGAAGCATTATCCACACCATCACAGACTCGCTCTCCAAGTGTACAGGAGGTCTCATTGTTTGCAGACCAAGGAAATAGATTGAATGAAGAACAAGAGTTAGATGAAGCAAATCAGCCATCTCGTAGGGAGTCAGTTGGTCAAAGTGTCAATGCACCTAGAAGAGAGAACCGGCAAGAAGAAGAGGAAGAAACAACAACAGGCACCCACTTAAAGCAATTCATTGAGGCAGCTTTAGAGGATGAGACTATTGCGGGGTAGGAGGCTCAAGTTTCAGGAGAAGATACCCATCAGACGGAGATTGATGAGCCTCATGAGAATGTTAATAAAGAAGAAGTGCATGAAGAAGAAGCGAGAGAGGAGCAACCACTTATTATTTGTGACCCGCAACAGGCAGTGCCGGATTGGCTGAGGGAAAGAATGAGAAGGGATCCTATTGAGGAGACTGACCCGACAGTTGAGATGGAAGAATTCCTTAGTAGAATCAGTGCACCACTAGAGAAGAAGAGAGCCAGGAAATATTCAAAGATATCTAAAGATGAAGCTGGTTCTCGCACACTTCATGTAGCTGTCCCGAGGGTAGAGTGTGACCGAGATGAAGTTGTACCTGAAAACTATGTGGTCACTATTGTAGAGTTGGGCCGCCCTACAGGAGCTCTGATCATTGAAGAATGTGACAACTCCTATCAGGCTTTGAAGGATAGATTGCTTCGAACAAAAGGAAAATACAAAAAGTTGAAGAAGGAGCATAGGACGTTGATTGGTTATGTGCAACACCTAGCACATGTGCGTGGAAAGGAGAATCCAGTAGTCGATCTTCTAGCTGAGCTTCCGAGAGAATCAGTCAGCGGCTTGGAAGATTTGAAGAAGATGGCTCAAGAGGCAGATAAGTGGGTTGGCAATGTTTGCACTGAGACAAAGAACTTCATGGAGGATCTCGCTCATTCTTATCAGCGGGCCTCTAGCATTCTGGCGCGCATGGAAACCGTTGATTAGGCCTAGAGCAAGACCCATATCTATCAGACTAAGACCGTTATTCGTTTGGAGGCTTTGATGCAATTCCCTTGCAGACTCTGGTAGAGGGAGGTGTGATACAGGAGGGTGACAGATATGACTTCACCAATTGGTATTCTTCAGTGGTCATGGGCTGAGGTTTCTTTGATGCAGCATAGGCAGATTCAGCTAGAGTTAGAAAGGCTATGGGAAATATTTTGGAAGGAGTCCTGAACACACTCGAGTCTATATTTGCTAGAAGACTGACTCCAGAGGAGATGACTGTTGATGGCCTAAAGAACAGATTGGAGCTTTTCTTTTTAGAGGTAAGGTCATTTGCCAAGGTGGACTTTGAAAACATTTCAACCTTCTCCAACATTATTCAGAGTACTCAGGATGCTATAGAAGCTTGGAGAAAGTCTTGTACTCGGCAGGGACAGGCAGTCACAGTGCTTGAATTCCAGCTCAACCACGTTCCACCCATTTCAGCTGTGGAGGTTGAAGTTGTGTTGGCCAGATTCATAGAGTTTGCAGTCAAGGAGAAGGAGAATGGAAACGCCTTGTTGGATGATGATCTTCTAGAGGATGATGGTGGGCATTAATTACTCATTATGACTTCGGGAGAAAGTCAGAATCTTTTGCTCATTTATTACCCCACTCCTCTTTGTGGCAGTTTTTAGGGCAGAATCTTGATTAGGGCTTATGTGGCTCGATCTGAGCCCTTCATTGTAATTCAATCTGAGTCGTCCATTGGAATTGGCCATCTATATAAGGGGCATCCCCCCCCCCCCCATTTGTACCATATAGGAAGATAGAGAGACAACGAGGAGTTGGTAGACGTAATGGAATAAAGAGCATAGATTGAAGAGGAAGGAAAGTTTTCAAATTGAATGCTTTGTAAGAGATTGTTGTGAACACTCCTATAATAAAGAGTTATCATTGCTTGTGGTTTCCTCTTTTATTGTGGGTCGCTAGCAAGATTTCTTTGTCCTTCCAATTCACATAGAATCTTAAAGTAGAACTTAAAATAAAATAGATTCCATTTCATGCAAGTAGATAGTTGTGGAACGTGGTGGTTGAATTAAGCAAGCTTCGTTAATCCATACCACTAGTGGGCTCATTGATGGTGAGTTCGCCTTGCGTGGTCAACTAGAACAGTTTGGACTTAACTTCGATTATGATTTATATGTTGGTATGCGTCATTGTGATGGTATCTTCATATTAAGTTGTGATCTGAATACCTCTAGTTAGTCCTTTGAAGATTGCACCAGTTTTGTGGAAGTTGTCCAAGGTGAGGCAAAGCAAAGCTTGGTTGAAGCTTGTGAACTTTGATCTCCATGTCCCGCGCTTAGAGTAGACCATAGCATTTCTAATCCCTACAGCCATTCAAATTCCGCATTTTCTGGTTAGTTTAGGAAATCTAAGCTTCATCGATAAATCCTCCGAAACTTGAAAATCCCTTTCTCCCGAATGAACAATTGTGTAAGTCCCCTTGAAATACCAGCAAATCACATCGAGCTAACTGAGTCTACATCCACTACATAAAGGAACCTTGGAGTTGAATGCATGATCTTTCGCAATGTTAGCAAAACACCCGTCAACAGGACCCAAGTATGGTTGTATATGTATTTGCAAATGTTTTTACCATGTTCAACACATGGTTTGGTCCATGGGATTTTTCCAAGATCCTCCAATATGAGGTTAAGGTAATGAGCAACACATGGAGTTTAGAATAAGAAACGGTGCCTATCCATGAGAAATCTACTTGTAGCACCATAATTTGCAATATTATCTGTAACTATTGTCATGTCCCCATCCTAGTCAGCACAGCTGGTGACGAGGTTAGCCTATCATTTGATCCTCGTAGGCTGACAGGAGTGTTCAGAGGATCCTTTTTGGCAGTTGCTCAGTGTGGGTTAGCTCCAGAATTGCAGTATGTCAGGTTGGGCCTTCGCAGAATCTTCCAGAGAGCTTTTTCAGAGAACTTTCTATTTTTAGAAAGTTAGGTCAGACGGAAGCTGCTATTTCGGGCAGGGCACCTGGTGCAGTTATTCAGCTCAGAGTCGACCCAGTTCAGTAGTTGTTTGATTTGACGGAGAAATAAGGAGTAATTACTGAATTATTAAATATTTAATAATTTGACTTTATAATAAAGTCACTTTATTGAAATATTAAAATATTTAATTATTTGGCTAAGTTATAAAGTATTTAATTATACTTTATATTATATTATTAAAATGTGACTAAATGAGTATTTAATGCTCATTAAAAGTGGACGCCAATAATTAAATCAATTCTCCTAAGTCCTAAAGTGAAAATTAAATCATTTATTTAAATGATTATTTTAATGGAGAATTAGGTCGAACTTTTCAAAGGAGAATATATTGTTCTTCCCAAGGCAAAATCGAACTATCCTGTTATTATTCAATTTTGTCTTGACTTTGCTCTGAGCATTGGAGTTTGCAAACCCTAGGGTTTCTGGCAGACGATCGTTTCTGGAGAACGTAACCTCTTCAGAGATCAGGCAGACTGAGGTTGTGAAATATCAGTTGAAGCTGGCACTTGGTGATTTCATCCAGAGATCACAGTTTGAGAATACTGAATTATTTTAGCAGAGATTTACAAAGAATAACACCAGGCAGTAAAGGCGAATTCTTCAGAGGTCATTCATTAGAAACTTGGCACATTTTCCAAAGTCCGTACTGCAATTAATGCTGCTGCTGTACAGGCCGTACCAGCAGGGGCCGTACTTTTTCATTATCAGAAGAACGCCTCTCCTTCTCAGCTTCTGGTTTGGGGTTATTGGGCGCCTTGGTTAACAGAGGTTGTGCATTGGTTTTGGAGCCCAGAGAAATCTTCATTCATTCTGGCCGTACATTTTTCTTCCAGCTGCAGCCGCCATTAAATACCAGGTTTTATCTGATAAAATTCCTATTATTGCTTAATTGTTAAGATTTTCGCATTGTAAAAGCTCAAATAAAATAATAGATGAGTACGCCTATGTTGCTTGAGCAAGATCTGAGTTCTTCTATGCAATTTGAATTTATTTAGAATTTTTCATCATTTCCTTGCAAAATCACAAATTTCATATTTGGCCTGTAAAACCTCAAAACACCAAAAAAATCGAAAAATTGCAAAAACAACATAAAAACAAATCAGGGTTTGATTCAGAGAACCACCAGGGTTCTGACAGTGGTATCAGAGCACAGTTATCCTGCCATCCTGTGCTTTTTCAGTATTTAGTGTGCTTTTTAGTTGCTTTTTCATGAGCCGAGATCCTATTCAGTATATTAGAGGTGTAGGGACAGGCAAAGACGAGGATTGGACAGGTCCACCGATTCCGGAAGGTCAGACAGTATCAGGAGTACTTGGTTTTCACAGATCCAGTTCTGACGGTAGCGAAAACAGTGTCGCAACCCTAATGGCAGAACGTGAGACTTCCTCAGAGACTCGCAGGGATCCAGGGAAGGCACATGCAGAGGGTGATATTACAGACGAGGAGTTTAGACGGAGACATGATAATATGATGGACATGATGTCTCAGTTGATGGGGACCATTAGACAGTGCACACCCACACAGCCTCATTACATACAGATTGGACAGATGAGCGGGGCTACACCAGTGGATCAGCCATTAGCATCAGTTCCTCGGCAGCCGTCACCGATCTATCAGGAGCGTAGGCCAGGCCAGCCTACTTTCTTACCTAGGGAGACTCCACCACAGACTCCAGGGGCAGAGCATCAGGGGCAGCATCAGGAGTTTCAGCCACATAATGGCATGTCAGTGGCAGACTTGACGAGATTTCACGGTGAGTACATGTCACTTGCACCTGAGATCCGACAGGCACTTACATTCCATGAGTTTATAGATGTTTATAAACCCAGAGGAGGAGGCAGATTTGACCGCAGACTCCCACAGTATCAGCAGCAGCAGCCACAGGTGAACAGGGATTTGCAGTTTGCGGTGAGCAAGATTACATTGCCATATTTTGATGGGTCTGAAAAGACATCAGCGAGGTCTTGGGTCCAGAAACTGGACAATTACTTATCACTTAGGCCTATGCAGGAGGATGAGGCAATTAAATTTGCTACTTTGCATCTTGACGGAGTAGCACATGATTGGTGGCACCATGGCATGTACACGCTAGGCCATCATGCGGTCAATACCTATCAGGAGTTCACCAGCAGACTGATAGAGAGATTTGATAAGAAGGACCCGGAATTGTATTTCAGAGAGTTGGCTCAGCTCAGACAGACAGGCAGTCTGGATGCATACATAGGTGAGTTTCAGAGAGTGGCAGTCATGGTCACAGGGATTTCAGAGCGGAGACTCATTATACTATTTGTTGAGGGTTTGACAAAACCCATGAGAGGTTGGGTTAAGGCTTTTGACCCTCCCACACTTCAGGAGGCCATGCGGAAGGCACGAAACATGGAACTTGCAGCACCTCGCAGCAAGTTCAATTCAGGGTCAACTCCATACACGAGACCCAACAGGCCTTTCGATAGAAACAATGACAGAAATAGACCCTTTGACAGGAGGAAGGATCAACAGGATCCTAAGAGACAGAATGCACCACCATTTGACAGGGAAACGTTGAATGAATTGCGTAAGAAGAAGTTATGTTTTTGGTGCAAGGCACCCTATGATGAAAAACATATATGCCCACTTCGTCCGAAAGTCAAAAATAATCAAATGGAGTGGTTTTACGAGGGCGAAGAGCAATCTGATCTGTCAGACCAGCAAGCTGATTCCGAGCATTCAGATGATGAGAGGTCCGAAAATGAGGTTGAACATGAGGGTGGAAGGAAGCTACAGGAAGCTCATTTGACCAGCCTTCAGAGAGATGGATCATTTCGACTTCGTGGGCTCCTAGCAGGTCAGAAGGTGATTACCTTGTTGGATACTGGTGCTACACACAATTTTATTGATACACGTTTAGTGGAGAGGCGTGGCATCCAGACAGAGGCTTTCGAGGGTATTCGAGTCAAGGTGGCTGACGGATATACTCTCAAATGTGACCGAAAGATTACTGATCTTCCGATGAGACTGAACAACTATGAATTTAAGACTGAATTCTATGTTGTTAATATGGGGGAAACAGATGTGGTGTTAGGGATGGCATGGTTGCATGATTTGGGTGAGTTCACACTCAACCTACGCGATATGGAGATGAAATTTAAGGTTGATGGGAGACCACATGTCATCAAGGCTATACGAGACAGTAATCTTAGGATGGTTTCATTCAGACGGATGGAGAGGCTCGTTCGTCATGATATGGTCGACTGGGCAGCAGAGTGCATGTTGATGCCAGCCCAGCAGGAGCAGCAGAAGGGTGAGTACCACCCTGACATTCAGATACTGAGGACTAAACACTCCAAAGTGTTTAGTGACATTCCACCCGGCAGACCTCCGGACAGAGGGACAGAGCATATCATTGAGTTGGAGGAGGGCGCAAAGCCCGTCATGATCACTCCTTACAGACATCCGAAACGACTCAAAGACGAGATAGAGAAGACCATTAATGAGTTGTTAGCTATGGGTCATATCAGACCTAGCAAATCCCCTTTTGCTTCATCGGTTGTATTGGTGAAGAAGAAGGATGGATCACTTCGGATGTGCATCGATTACAGGCAGCTCAACAAACGTACAATCAAGAACAGGTACCCCATTCCGCGCATTGATGAGCTGATAGATGAGTTGCATGGTGCGTCTTTCACGAAGATTGATTTGAGATCGTACCATCGATACAGATGAGGGAGCAGGATATTGAGAAAACCGCTTCCGGCTGTCATTGCGGTCACTTCAGCTCTTGGTTATGCCCTTCGGGTTAACCAATGCACCTGCCACCTTTCAGGCAACTATGAACAGGGTTTTCAGTGCTCAGTTGAGGAGATTTGTGTTAGTCTTCTTCGACGACATTTTGGTTTATAGCAGGTCATGGGATGAGCATCTGGCTCATTTGGATACAGTCTTGGGTATCTTAGCAGACGAGTCTTTCTATGCTAAGGAATCCAAGTGCGAGCTTGGCATGGAGGAGTTATTATATCGGGCACATCATCGTGCCAAGGGAGTGAGTATGGACCCGAAAAGGTCCGAAGCTATTGTTGACGGCCGGTACCCGAGAACCTTACGCAGCTCGGAGGTTTCATTGGGTTGTGTGCATTCTGAGATTTGTTAGCGGGTTCTCACGTCACGCCGCACCCCTTACTGACTTGACGAAGAAGGGGGCTTTTACTTGGTCACCGCAGGCGCAGGAGTGCTTTGACAGGTTTAAGGTGATCATGACTTCATGTCCGGAGCTAGCATTGCCTGACTTTACGAAGTCATTTGATTTGTTCTGTGATGCTTCAGGGGAGGGCATTGGTGCCGTTTTGATGCAGGAGCGACATCCGATTGCCTTTGAGAGCAGGAAACTCAGGGGTCCTGAGAGATTTTACAGTATATATGACAAGGAGATGTTAGCCATTATGCATGCATTAGCTAAGTTTAGGCAGTACCTGGTAGGCAGTAAATTCAGTGTTCGCACAGATCATAACAGCCTAAAACATTTCCTTGGACAGCGAGACTTGAATGAGAGGCAGCAAAAATGGGTCAGTAAACTGCAATCATATGACTTCGATATTACCTTCATTAAGGGGAAGCAGAATATAGTAGCTGACGCCTTGTCTCGCAGACCCCAGTTGAATGCCTTAGCACAGATCACAGAGGATTGGAGGCATCGGATTATAGCTGAGTATGCTAAGAACCAATGGGCTTCTAGCATCATTGACAGGACAGAGCAGGACGACAGGTATACTGTTGTAGATGACTTGATCATTTACAAGGCGATTCTTTGGTCTCCCCGACTGAGACGGATCTTCACGCTTTGAGAGCCTTTCACCTTCCTATGGCTGGCCATCCTGGATACTAAAAGACTTACAAAATGGTTCGGGAACGGTTTACTTGGAAAGGGCTGAAAACTGATGTTTTGCAGTATGTCCGTGAGTGTTCTGTGTGCCAACAGAACAAGCAGGAGCACACCTATCCTGCTGGATTACTCCAGCCACTTCCAATACCTGACAGGAAGTGGGAGTGTTTATCTATGGACTTTATCACGGGTTTGCCGAAGGCCCAGGGTAAAGGTTGCATTTATGTAGTGGTCGATCGGTTGACTAAGTACGCCCATTTCTTCCCGATTACGACTACTTTCACAGCATCGCAGACTGCAGAGTTGTTCTTCAGAGAGGTTTTCCGATTGCATGGATTGCCTCGGACGATAGTCAGCGATAGAGACAGCGGGTTCATGAGCAACTTTTGGCAGGAGTTGTTCAGGCTTTGTGGGACCGAGCTGACACCGAGTACCAGCTACCATCCGCAGACTGATGGGCAGACAGAGATTGTCAATAAGTGGGTGGAAGGTTATTTGCGCAATTATATAGCTGGTCAGCAGAGAGCTTGGGTGAGATGGATTTATTTGTGCAAGTATTGTTATAACTCGACTCACCATATGACGATACAGATGACCCCCTTCATGGCTTTGTATGGGTATGAGGCGCCCAATCTTCTGGATTTGATTTTGAGCGATAGCAGAGTGCCGAGTGCAGGGGATATGATGCAGAGTCAGTAGGACATCTTGAGGTCTCTCCGAGACAATATCCAGCAGGCACAGAATCAGCATAAGCAGTATGCTGATCAGAAGAGGGTTGAGCGCAGCTTTGAGGTGGGTGATATGGTGTACCTCATGTTGCAGCCGTATGTTGCGGCGGTATCGTCGATCTACTCTGCTTGGAAGAGTGGGGCGAGAGAAACTAAAAACCGCTACTATGGGTCATTTAGGTGTTGTCAGACGAGGTGGGCGAGGTTGCTTATGAGTTGGACTTGCGGTGATAGCAAGGTCCATAATGTATTTCACGTTTCTCGCCTGAAAAAGGCATTGGGTCAGCATGTTATACCCTCTCCAGTTTTGCCACCCCTTGATGATGAAGGGAAACTGATATTAGTACCTGAGGCCATCCTTGATATGAGAGAGAGACACCTTCGGAGGCGTGTGATCAGGGAATATCTGGTCAAGTGGAGAGATTTGCCAGTTGAGGATGCTACATGGGAGTCAGAGGCGATTTTACAGCATCCAGAGTTGAGATTGCTTGAGGACAAGCAATTTCGGGGAGAAGCCCGGGCTGTCATGTCCCCATCCTGGTCGGCACAAGCTGGTAGGCGAGAGTTAGCTATCATTTGATCCTGGTAAAGAGGCGGGGTGTTGAGGATCCTTTTAGCGGTTGCACCGGTGTGGGTTATCGAGTGCATTATAATAGGGTTGGGCCTTCGCGAAGTCTTCGAAGCCTTTTGAACTTATTTTTAGAAAGTTAGGTCAGACGGAAGCTGCTATTTCGGGCAGGGCACCTGGTGCAGTTATTCAGCTCAGAGTCGACCCAGTTCAGTAGTTGCTTGATTTGACGGAGAAATAAGGAGTAATTACTGAATTATTAAATATTTAATAATTTGACTTTATAATAAAGTCACTTTATTGAAATATTAAAATATTTAATTATTTGGCTAAGTTATAAAGTATTTAATTATACTTTATATTATATTATCAAAATGTGAATGAGTATTTAATGCTCATTAAAAGTGGACGCCAATAATTAAATCAATTCTCCTAAGTCCTAAAGTGAAAATTAAATCATTTATTTAAATGATTATTTTAATGGAGAATTAGGTCGAACTTTTCAAAGGAGAATATATTGTTCTTCCCAAGGCAAAATCGAACTATCCTGTTATTATTCAATTTTGTCTTGACTTTGCTCTGAGCATTGGAGTTTGCAAACCCTAGGGTTTCTGGCAGACGATCGTTTCTGGAGAACGTAACCTCTTCAGAGATCAGGCAGACTGAGGCTGTGAAATATCAGTTGAAGCTGGCACTTGGTGATTTCATCCAGAGATCACAGTTTGAGAATACTGAATTATTTTAGTAGAGATTTACAAAGAATAACACCAGGCAGTAAAGGCGAATTCTTCAGAGGTCATTCATTAGAAACTTGGCACATTTTCCAAAGTCCGTACTGCAATTAATGCTGCTACTGTACAGGCCGTACCAGCAGGGGCCGTACTTTTTCATTATCAGAAGAACGCCTCTCCTTCTCAGCTTCTGGTTTGGGGTTATTGGGCGCCTTGGTTAACAGAGGTTGTGCATTGGTTTTGGAGCCCAGAGAAATCTTCATTCATTCTGGCCGTACATTTTTCTTCCAGCTGCAGCCGCCATTAAATACCAGGTTTTATCTGATAAAATTCCTATTATTGCTTAATTGTTAAGATTTTCGCATTGTAAAAGCTCAAATAAAATAATAGATGAGTACGCCTATGTTGCTTGAGCAAGATCTGAGTTCTTCTATGCAATTTGAATTTATTTAGAATTTTTCATCATTTCCTTGCAAAATCGCAAATTTCATATTTGGCCTGTAAAACCTCAAAACACCAAAAAAATCGAAAAATTGCAAAAACAACATAAAAACAAATCAGGGTTTGATTCAGAGAACCACCAGGGTTCTGACAACTATTTACAACATTCTTCTAACCTACCTTAGCCAAGATTTCCTCCAAAACCTCATAAAAGGTTTTCAACATTTTTTGTCTTTACAGAAACATCAATAAATTTCTGGAAAATGGGGCCACTTGAGGAAGAAACAATTAAATTTGAAATGCCATTGTTAATTGCTAAAATAGAAGTTATAAATCTTGATTATTAATTCAATAGATTTCAAGAAGTATAACCACTTAAGGAAGCAACAAAGAAATTCATTAATGTCTTATTGCTTCTATTTGTCCAACCATTAGTCATGATTGTGCAATCTTCCTTCTCCACATCACATTTCTCCTCAATTTTGACCTTCACATCAACCACCTTTAGAGTCAAAGTGGAGCCCTTTATCTTCTTATCATTAGGGGCTTTGAACTCTACCCTACAAACAACAATGACATCTTGTAATCTACCATATTTTGCCATTAAGCAAGCATAAAACAAATAAAATAAGTATTATAAAATTTAGAGTTTAAATTCTATTAAGACTTTAAATTTTGAAAACTTGAGACAAAAATTAAACAATATATTAAAAACAAAAATAATAATTAATTACTTGGCTGTGTGAAATGGAATGGAACAATAGAAATAAAAGTCTCTGATTGCACTCCTTGTTACATCATGCTTGTCTCTATTTCAACCCATGCTCTCAAGTGATGGTTGGGAATTTTGAGTAGTGTGTGGTATGATATATGAATCTAATTTGGATCCACAAACTCGAGGCCTAACATTAGCATTGACATTGCCATTGCCATTGCTATTGGTCTTAGTGTTCAAAGATCTAGGAAATGGAGGAATTGAAGAAGAGTCTCCATGAATGGCTGCCATCTTTTCTCTTTTCCTTTTTTAACTTCCTTTTGTTGGTCAAAAGCCTCTATTTGGCTTTGTACCTTCTGCACAACTTTAGGAGGCAAAAGTGTGCATGGTCTAGCATCTCAGCATTGTATTTGTATGAGGTGATATTTGAATCAGTCAATGCTTCCCCCACACATTTTCATCTTGCAATGTTTGCAAACCAACTCCCCTCTCTTTGCCTTTGGAATGTCATGTTTCCAACAAGGGTACTTTCTATTTGGGGCTGACATGAGAACAATATATAAATGTATAGTATGCTATAATAACAGATAAATAGAAAATAAATTAACATTTAGGGTTTCTACTTAAACTAAGTTAAAATAAAAGTTTACAAATAGTTAGGGTTTGCAGCTAAAAAATAGATAAAAGATTACAAAAAAAGCTAGGATTTGTTCATTAAAAGAGAAAAATAACTAGGGTTTGTTTCATAAATCTACAATTAAAAAAACAATTGTGGAAGACAAGTGAAATTTTAGAAGTAAAACAAAAAAATAGATTCAAAATAGGAAAATACCTCTTCAAATTTGCTTCAACTTGATGGTGGGCTGTTCCAAATCAATGGCAGGTTCTTCCGCATTCATCGTAGGCTCCTTTATATGCATTGAGGGCTGCTACAAACTTATCCAAATGATATTCTATCAATGTCTACTGGTTTTTGCTTCAATGCCATGTGATTTTAGGTCTATTCTTTTTTTTTTCTCATGTTTGTGCTTGGAACTAAAATGAATATTCTTTTAGACTCTTAGAGGTCATATACAACAAATAGGTTTTACCTTTTTTATGTTTTTATTAAAATTTTCTGAATTTGAAGTTTTTCTGTGATGGCTTGGTTTTCCTAGTAGGAATATATGTGTCTATTGAGTCTAGTATACTCGACAAGATTCACCAAACTCACCAGGTACCTAGGTCGCGAGTATTTATGGCTAGTTTACCTTTGCTCAGCTTGAGACTTGTTCGATTTGGCGGGGTTTGGTGAATCTTGTAACACCGATTCAAATCATGTTTAAAAACCTAATTCTAACATTTTGGAAAGTTTACATGCTCACAATGCTTGGGAAAAAAAAAGAAAAAAAAAACATTTTGACTAGGAAACCAAAATTGCACAAATTTGTTCTTCAAATCTGTTTCAAACTTGTTTAAATTCATGCAAGCAAAGCTTCAATTCCCATGTGAGGAAATGGTGTGGGCATGTGGGCTTAAAAGGACAAGAAAACCATGTTATTCCAGCATTTTAGGCAAATTTTCCATGATTTTCTAGGTGCCAAAATTATGCAGCATCCAAATTTGCATCTAGCAAGTTTGTGTGTTGGACATGCGAAGTACTAATGGTGAGTTTGGCATGCATACTTGTCTAGGCTCAGTTTTGGTGAGTTGTGAGCACCAACTTGAATTATTGGTTTTGTGAAAAACTTGTGTCGAGTTTGTATGCTATGCTATAAGTGATGCGCTACATGTGAGAGGTTGCAAATCCTTGCTATTAATTTGTCATCCTCACATTTGGGAAGTATGTTAAATAACTTTTTTTTCATTTTCAAATTGTCTACTTGTTTCTTGTTCTATGGAATTTTTTGAAGAAGCTTTTACACACATGCCTAGAAAATAAATAACCTTGTATTTATCATTTAATTTCCTGTGTTACACGAGGATGCGTCCCCTCGCCCAAACCCTACGTCCTTGTCCCCTGTGGCGTTTCGGGGTAGGCGTGAGGGGCGATCGGGCATTGATTTTTGGCGGGAGACGGCGGAAAGCAACGTCCCTAAAATTTGGAGAAAATAAAAGGGATACCTAAGCGTCTGAGAAAGCTGACTTTAAGTGACTGGGAACCCTGACAGTATTAGGGCCTTAGGAGTGTCTGATCAAATGCAAAAAAATATTTTTGATTTTTGGCAAAATTAAATAAAATTATGATAAATATTAAAATATTTCATTATATTTGATAAAACATTTAATTTAGTATAAAATTCGTAAAAATTACTTAGTGAAATATTAAATATTTACCATTAGCTCATTGTTGTCAAATAATAAATATTAAAATGTTTATTTATATTTTGATAAAACATTTTAATTTTTAAACAAACTATTTAATATTATTGTCAAATTAAATAAAATTTGCTTGATAATTGATAAATATTAAATGTTTTATCAAATATTAAATATTAAATATTAAATGTTTTTCATTATATTTGATAAAAATGTTTTATCCCCATTTGAATGGCATTGACTAAATAATAAAATATTATTATATTTACTTTAGTCATTCAACCTAAAATTGAACAAAATGCTTTTATATTTAATAGTTAAGTTATTGGCATTGCTGTTAGTGTTTACCTTTATCTTTATATTGCTGTTATATTGCTGTTATATCGCTGTTATACTGCTGTTATACTCTTTATCTATGCACATATTGTCATATTGATATTGTTGCACATATTTGATATTTCAAATTGCTCTCTTTCTCTATCTATATATAATATATTTTTAAAAATTCATATATATATATATATTTCAAAAAATTCCTATATCGCCATCCCCAAAAATCTGCCCTCGGATTGCCGTCCCCAAAACGCGTCCCCTGCTGTCCCCCTGTCCCCGTCCCTGAAACGCCGTGGAACATAGTTAATTTCACATGCTTGGGGTTTTAACCCTTTAACATAGTTGGCAATTTATTTGGGGTGTGAATTTTTCTTATGCTAGTAGATTCTCTTGTCATTATGGGACAATGCATCTTGAGACTTGAGATGTATGATCGCAACGGTTCATACAGTTATCTTGTTCTTTCTTGATTCTATTTTTATAGATTTGTGCCAGATTTATATTTGGTTGGTACATTTCTCTGTTAACACATTTGGTGGTGATAGGCTTCTAGCTAAAAATTGAGGAAGAGGTTTTATATTTCAACTTAATGCTTCTTTCGTGGTTTGCAGGTTTATGTCATTGGTGAGGAGGGAATACTGAAGGAACTAGATCTTGCTGGGTTTAACTACCTTGGTGGCCCGGTATGACTTTCTATCATATACATGGATTATTTATTAAATGCAATATGGACTGTATATTCTCTGTAAGTACATAAAATTGCTCAACAAAGTAAAGAATTTTGCTTATTTCTTATTTAAAACACAAAGTATTAGTAGTCTGGCAAGTGTTTTTCTTTTTAGCAGGGTTGCATTCATTGGAATGGCATATCCCTTGACCACCATTTCATTTCCTAATTCTATGGTGTGCCCTATAGGGGATCTAGAATGATTTGTGTGGGAGTGCACTATCTAATATGTTTAAATATCTCTATCTTCTATATTTTTATATCAAAACATCTCTCATATACTATTGGGGACATCTCACCTCATCATGTTAAAATAGGCGTCTAATACTTGCCTTGAGGAAGCTGATGTTATCATATTCAAGTAGGAAATGCAAAACTAAAGTAGAACAGAAAATGTTTTGAGAACTACATTTTTTTAAACCAATGTTTTGCAGAGGTTTTGGGACCAAGGGATGCATTTTATGGAATGGAAAAAATTTTCCCCTGATTTTGGGATGGCTGGGGGATGAATACAAAAAATATATATAAACCATATTTTCAAGTTATAATTTTCTTTTATTAACCAAAATGAAAATGCATAATATGTTACACCCCAATTGTGTAATTACTATTTACTATTACTATATAGGGTAAATGTGAATGTAATTTGTATTTTGATGGTGAATAAAATGTGCTTGCACTTTGTTATCAATGCATTATGATTGAATGTTATTTCATTTAATGAAAAAATGCATATGTGTGAAATGGATGGTTATTGAATTGATATTCTAACTATGGAGATGTATTATGTGTAATGCACATTTTGTTGAATAGCTGACTACCTTGGGCATATTTTGAGAATGTGGATGCAAGTATATGTTCATTCCTCCAGACGGAGGGGAAGTATCACTCAAGAGAAGTTCTTGGTTGGGCAACCAGTATTGTAACCTATCTGAACTTATTCACATACTCACAGTAGATTAGTTGAGTCTAGTCATTGAGTTAGGAAGTGGTAAGTCATCCTTAGCATAATATGTCTACATTAGTAAGGGTCTTGATTACTATTGAATGCATGCTTGAATGATGTTTATCTGTTTGAGCTTGTGAGTCCTTCCTCATGTTATTGTGCTTGTTTGTGTGGTTGAATGAGTATTGGGATATATGCATATATGCATATACATGCACATGATGGCATATGCGTACGATGGATATAATGGGATGTCCATACGAGTATGATGACATATGTATAGAGATGCATAAATGTATATAAATGTTTATTATGATGCTAGTGTGAATATAATCACGTGGTCATAATCAATCGGATATTGGATGGATCATTTGACTATCATGTTGCTATATAATATATATATATATATATTTAAATATATGTACAAATACTCACATAGGGTGTAAAACCATAGTGGGAGACTGGGGCCGGGGTCCCCGCTCCCGGCGGCCGCGGCAGCGATCCCTAAGCGGGGCCGGCGGCAGCGGCAGCATGAGGGCCGGACTTCATGAGGACTTCCTTGGACAGCGCCAGTAGCCGGTGTGAAAGCGAGTCTGCATTCTGAAGACGTGACCTTGACGGCAAAAACGACAAAAGATAAAACAAAATAAAAAGGAAACTCTAGAATTTTTTAAACTGTTTTTTTATTTATTTCTATTTCGCCCTAAAAGGGCACTCATTTCATTCATTTGGCAAAATAGGAGGAGAAGAGAGAGTTGTGAAGAAAAATAGGAGGAGAAGAGAGGGCAACCAACAACTTGTTGAAGACAAATCCAAGAGCATATATCATTTGGGGAGCTTCATACCAGCAAGGAGGTGCATTGAAAGCTCATTACCAGTGATTTGGAGGAGTTTCTATTGCATTCCAAGCTAAATCTAAGAGGTAAGTTCGATTTTAATTGAGTTTTTTTGTGTTTTTTTAACAAATATTTCATTGTAATTTGTAAAATTCACTATTCTTTTGAGTTTGCATATTTTTTTTACAAACCCTACTTGCAACTTAAATAATTTTAGAAACCCTATTTTGTGCAGCCACATTCATTTGCAAATCATACCATATTATTATTTTCACAATGTCTCATACCCCAGTCAGAAAAGACCATGCTTGGAAACATGCTGAAATCTTTCCCGGAATGAAAAAAGGAGATGCCAAATGTTTCTATTGCAAAACAATATATCATGGAGGCATAAATCGATTAAAATATCATCTTGCACGCATACCCGCCCATGATGCAGTGGGTTGCTCTGTAGCACCTCCCGAGGTTGTTCGTGAAGTACAGGTGCAATTAGAAACTTTTGAAATGCAAAAAGAATTGAAAAAGAAACAGAAGCAGGAGTTGTTGAGTGTTGGAGTTGGACAGGGACTTGGTGCTGCTGCTTTCCATTCAGGCGGTATAGCGATCTTTACGGTAGTGCTTGTTTACGCATCGGCAATGCTATCGCGTTACTCTAGTCTTTGAGTGCGTGGCCCCTTTGCTAGTGGTAGTGGCAATGTTAGCATTGGCCCTAGAGTTCGTAAATCTAGGGTGGACTCATATTTTGTACCACGCACTACCCCTGGTTCCCAACCGTCGCTTGAGAGCATGGGTTGGAACAAGGGCGCACATGATGCAGCCAAAAAGGCAATTGCAGACTTTTGGTACTACTGCACCATTCCCTTCCATGTAGCCAGGTAATTTTTTTTCGTTTAATTGTTTTAAAATTTATATTTAAATTTTAGAATCTAGATGTATCTCATTATCTCATTATCGAATTCAAATTTTACAATACTTATGTAACTTATCAATTTATGTATGACATGTTATAGGTCACCTTTCTGGCAAAACATGGTTGATGCGATAACTATATGTGGGGCGGGGTTCAAAGCCCCTAGTGAAGATGAATTAAAGGGCCCACTTTTGACTCAAAAGGTGGCAGATGTGAAAGCACAATTACAGGAGCAACGCAAGCAGTGGAGCATGATTGGTTGCACCATCATGACTGATGGTTGGACTGATAGGAGAAATAGGACGTTGCTTAATTTCCTAGTTTCCTCCGGAGGTAATTGTTCTTCCTTCAATGCATTGGAATTTGAATTTTATTTAGTGAATCACATAATTTAATATGGCTGATTTATGTTTTTTAATTTATTGAATAATTGGTTTTGTTTTTTTTTTCGGGTGACACCGTCTTCATTAAGTCCATTGATGCTTCTGGCCAATTCAAAAATGCCACATACCTATGTGAGGCCATAGAGGACGTGATAGCTGATGTGGGGGAAGAAAATGTAGTGCAAGTGGTGACAGACAATGCAGCAAATTATGTTGCTGCTGGTAAATTATTGATGGAGAGGCTCCCTACTATTTTTTGGACTCCATGTGCCGCCCATTGCATTGACCTCATGTTGGAGGATCTTGGGAAGCTCCCATGGATCAAAACATGTGTGGAAGCAGCAAAAAACGTTTGCAAATTTGTATACAACCACACATGGGTGCTTAACCTTATGAGGCAATACACGGGGTTGCGGGAGTTGTCTCGTCCTGGCATCACCAGGTTTGCAACAAATTTTATCACGATGCAATCCTTGATTCGGTCAAGGGCAGCTTTGAGGCGCATGTTTACTAGTGAGGAGTGGTCTTCCTCATCCTTCTCTACAAGCACTGCAGGGATTGTTGTGGCTGATTGCATTTTTGATGAGCAAGGTTTTTGGACACCAATGGATGAGATTGTGAAGGTAAAATTTAATTCTTTATTATGTTCTAATTTTTAATCATATCTTACTTTTATTTGTTTATTTTCATTCACACTTATTTGTGCAACATGTTTGCACTTTGCAGTTTATTGAGCCCTTGCTAGTTCTCCTACGAGTTGCAGAGGGGGAGAAGCCCGCAATGGGCTACATATATGAGGGCATGGATAGGGCCAAAGAGGCCATTAGATCAGTTTATGGTGGAGTTGAGGAGAAGTATAGTCCCATTTGGGATATCATTGATAGGAGATGGCAAAACCAACTTCATAGGCCCATCCATGCAGCCGCATGTTTCCTGAATCCGGCCTTCCAATTCCGCTGTAATCTTCGTGTAGATAGAGAAATTCTTAGTGGGCTCTACGCAACATTGGAGCGGATGTTGCACAGCATTACTACGGTGGATGCGAGGGAATGGAATGCGCTTTCACGCACTAAGAGCACGCTGGAGCTGCTACTTGCGTCAAATGTGCAAAGATAATAGGTTTCTTTATTACTACCGAGGGTAAAATATATTTAAGGGCATAATTTTCATCTCTTTATATTATAATTTATTATTAAATGTTGAACTTGAACTTGAAACTTGAAATGAGATTGATTTTGTTTCTTTTTCTCATCTCAGATAGCTGGTGGAATATGTTTGGTTCTGATACACCGAACCTGCAAAATATTGCCATTAGTATATTGAGCCAGCCATGCAGTTCATCTGGTTGTGAGCGCAATTGGAGTATGTTTGAGCACATACACTCCAAGAAGCGCAATAGATTGACAGTGGAGAGGATGAACGACTTGGTATATGTTCATTACAATCTTCGGCTCAGATACAGGAAGCTTTTTGACCATGACAAAACCCCGATCAATCTAGACGAGGTTGATCCACAGTCTGAGTGGCCCACTGAGGCTACAGATGCAGTCTTTAGTGATGAGGACCTTGATTGGGTGGACCAGGCAGAGAGAGAGGCCGAGGTTGTAGCCATGGCTGAGGAGGAGGCTAGAGCACGAGGAGACATAGATACTGGTGGTGAGAGTGGTATGGGGACTCAGACACAGGCAGAGACTATGGCTGCAGCTGCAACATCATCCAGGCCCTTTAGACGCCTTCGTAGGAAGGATGTTGGCTCCCCTATGCCATAGGGCATAGAGTCATAGAACATTTTGATTTGATGTCATATTTCATATTTCATATTTGTATGGAACATTTGATGTCATGGATTTCATATTCCATGAGTTTTGTATACATTTGACTAATTTTATATATCTAAGTATGTTATTTCCTTCAGCAACGCAACTACAATGTGTACCTTATACTTATGTAATCATTGTATACTTATGCATGTGATCAAATTTACTTTTATTTGTGTTGTATTCAATAAAGGGTGCTTGAAACAAGTTTTAAATCCTTAAAAATCTCTAAATTTCTGGGTTTTCAACTTTTTAATTTTTCTTGGCGTGCTTGGCGTCCCGCGTCCGGTCGCCGAGTCGCGCCGAATTAAGCCCTCGTAGAGTAGATCCAGCGTCCAGCGTCTAGTTATGGTAAAAGCAGCGGGAATTGTGTATATATATATATTTATATATAATATATTATTATTAGCATTGATGTTTACTTGTTCGTATTCATTCATATATTGAATGTATTCATACTTGATTGTCTTGGATTATAAATATATATATCAGTATATACATATACATATACATATATATGAGGGATAGCGTTAATGCTATTTATCGGCATGCAGATATATATATATATATATATATATATATAAGTACATATATAAATGTATATATTTATAACCATATGATGATGAGAGGATAAGATTATGCATATTAATATATCTATGTATGTTACTATTATATATGAAATGCTAACTCGATCTTATTCATTCTGAGTATCGAATGGGCTATTTGATCATCGCATATGATTATACTATATGTGAAGTGTGCGTATATATATATATATATACACACACACACACACGTAAGCATTAATGCTTAAATGGAGGTGTGTATATATATGTGTGTATATAATTTATAGTATGATTGTATTATATAAATACCGATTCATTTGAATATCAACTTTATACATTCACAATTGACATGGAATATTGATAGATAATACATATTGTATATATTTAATATATGCACGCTGTGATAAGTTTTATAGCGCTGGTTAATAACCAAAACGCATAAGGCGCATATACCTTGATATGGCGTGTTGAATGTCAAAGAACTTTGTTTTGATAAAACTTATATAGTGACCAGCACCCTAATGAAGGCAGTCCTTGGGTTTATTCAAAGACATATAGAGTGGAAGAAGATTCAAACTCAGATAAATAAATGTAGAAAAGAGTTTGGTTCAGCGTATTGCTTATGATGGAACGCTTTAACCAAAGATAGAAGCGATGGAAACTCTTGGTTAGTATGATACGCTTAGCATAGGAGGGGCGCATAAAAACAACAGCAGAACTTGTAGTTTAAATGCTAAACAATGAATCATGGCAGCGCCTAAAACCACGCATAAGTCTTGGAGACTTTGCTTGCATTGCATGCTGTTTGGTGAAGGAAGCTTAGTGCATACAGCCAACACATAATAATATTGGAGGTTGAATTTTATGCAAGTATATAGTGCAACATTAAGTGGCTGAATATTACTCTTGCTGCCCACGTATGATGAGTTTGTAATCTGCAAAACAATGAGCAACCATTAAGATGAAAGACTAAGTCGATGCCTTTTAAGGAAACACCATGGACTTAGTAAACTCAAAATGCCATGTCATTGAGCATAGATCAACATCTGTAAAAGGCGTGTAAGGTAATGAATAGTAAGTCAATGACTTTGTCAAATTGATTTATTATGTGAATGGACTCATACCAAGACTTAGGCAATGCAAGCTTGGTGTCACATATTTGATATCGATTGTTTCAGATATGATGGAAACCGCACCATCTCTGAGAGTGAATAATGATGCTTTGGCTCCACCTTTGAATCCTTACACCTATAGATGTCCATTATGAAATGCAAACTGAATTCTATCATGTGGAGATTTGAATTAGTCTCTAATTGTTGTTGATCAACAAGGTCGATTTGTAGCTGTTTTAGTTGAGTAAGTGCTTACATGTTCGCCACCTTTTAGCTGTGATATGTGTTGTTGTGCATGCTTGCTGCTGTCAGAACTCATGCCTAAATTGTAGGCTGAGTAGTTACCAAATTGCTGTATAAATAGTGGAGCTAGTTCACTTGTTTGGGATGCTTATTCCTTGAGTAAGTTTCTGCATTCAATTTACATACCTTTCTGTATTATTCTGACTATTATAGTGAGTGAGAGCTTTGAGCATTAGAGTGAGTTTGTTATTATATTGAGAGAAGTATTTGCCAACTTGTGAGATAGTGGTTATTGAGACTTTGTTGAAGGATCGATTCTAGGCTAGTTGCTATTTTGGATGTGCTGTGTTTGCAACCAGTTGATTGGAAAGCTTATCACATGCATGAGGATATTCTT
>VDFB02095208.1:0-43354 GCA_007258455.2 Sequoia sempervirens | reverse complement strand
GGCTTCATTTATAGTAGCATCATATCATCTAGAATTCATTAGAAATCATTACATCATTGCATTTACCATCCATTCCATTCTCTAGATAGGCATTTTAAATAGTTACAGTGCTTACAAATCTAAGAGCTTCTGTAGCTTAATAAATCTTTGGAGATAGGAGACAATGAGATGCTTTCAGGATTTTTTGTGTTTTAAATTAGTTTAATTCATGTTTAATCTTGATACAATGTTTCATTAAGAGGTGTATTTAGGTGTATTTAGTTTACATTTTCCACATCTACATTCTGGCACCCACTGTGGGGTTGTACCCCATGTTTTTAACATTATTTTCTGGAAAGTTTTCATACAGGAATCTGGCATGATTTGTTTTAATGCGTTTAGAAGATTATATAGCACTTCCTAGGACTATTCTAGTGCTTCTGATGAAAAGTATAGCGCTTTTGAGTTCTATTCTAGCGCTTCTGGGAAAAAGTATAGCACTTTGGATTACTGTTTTAGCTTTTCAATTCACAATCCAACATAGGTCGACCACAACAATAGTATCTATTTTAGCACTTTTTTGAAATCCTATAGCGTTTATGTCTCTTTCTATAGTGCTTCTATCTATTTCTATAGCCCTTTTGTCAATTTCTATAGCGCTTTTCAACACTGTCATAGTGCTTCTGTGTAACTCATTTTCTGGATCCAATGTGTTTGCGGCCAATAAAATTTCATTTCTTCAGTTGGATTAAAAAGAATCAATCTAGGATAGACACTTCTTTAGTTGCTTTAAAATGGATCAATCCTAGGATAGTCACATTTTCAAATTGGACTAAAATTTATCAATCTAGGGTAGTCACCAGATGTTTCAACTTGGGATTTAAAAATGAGTATCACGTCTTTTTGTGAAGCAACATCTTCACATAGAATAGAAATTTTTTTCGTTTGGGTTTTAAAATTTGAACAAGTGTTTCTGTTTTTGAATGGTTGATAGGCATATGCTCTCCCCTTAACTAAGTGATACAAAAAGCTAGACTCATCATTTTTATGCATTTTTCAAGTTTTATTACATCCTTTAGAAGGCCTGCCATAGTGGGAAAAAGTACTCACCCTACGGGAACGACCTAAGTGGGTTCAAACCAAAGCCAGGTTTTTCCACCCAACAATAAATTTTAAAGCAAATATGGGGAAACCCACTTTTTCTGGAAGTGTGCAAGATAACCATCCCTAAAACCTTTGTTCTAAAGGTTGGGAGGTCTCTTGAGGGAGTCTATTATTGCCACTCTGAATGGGAACCCTTTCTAAGAACCTAGTGTAGTATCTAGCTGAGTTAGTAATCAAACATTATAATACTCACAGTTCAAGGGGAGGGAAGAATCTATCCCCAAGACACTCACCATATAATTGCCAAGGACCATTTGCTCAGGGGATCAAGAAATCTAACCTTGAGTACACACTTGGAAAGGACAAAAACAAGGGCGCCCACTAGGGGGTGACACGGCTATGTGAGTCGATGCAATTTTAAGATGTGGGCTGTTGAGTATAACGATGACATTTTGACTATTAAGAGTGAGTCTATCTGAAGTGCATTTTTGTTATCAAACCAGTGAAAGTAGGACCATGCGTGGTTCTTTTGAACATACACTATATGTTTAGATTACAATTCTTAAAAACAACTATTTTCATTTGAGTGTTGTGTATTCCAAAATTATTAAAATTCAGACAAAAGATCATCCTGAAAAATACAAAATCAAAATGGAGAATACATGATTATATAATGGAAAACCACTAATTTTTTCAAAAAATCTCTTGTCAAGAGAATTAGAAAACCCAAAACACCACTTAGTTACAAACATCTTTTACAAAGATGACATTTCCTATATTAGAATAGGAAGAATTTGCTTCATCATAGAAATTTTTTGCATAGGTTTCATGATTTTAATAGGGGTTACACTAATGATTATGCTGTAGAACCTTTGACTTCACAAGCCTATATCCAAAGAAATGCCCTTTCACAGGAATCTAACCATAGTCAACGTATCCGTCAATCCTCCATTCCACAACCTACCATAGAATACTCCACCAGACTAGATCAGTTCTTATGATAGACAAATCTTTGGAAACCTTAGAGTTACCACCTTATGACCATTTGGAGACCTACAACTCTCGTTCAACAACCAGGGCTAACCACACCAATATTTTAGCCTGGTAATGTACACATTGAAGGCACTCAAACTGACATCATCAGTAGTTTGACATTCATTTTTGAAAAGAATGAAACACACCATCAATTCCTTACAACATCCATAGTTTTGGATGAAGAAGAAGAGAAAGTGGCCATAGTAGCTAAGAGACCCATATTACCACCCCCTACTTGGAATTAAACAAAAACTATAGCGCATATGACCTTTGTTTTAGTGCTTCCAAAGAAAATTATAGTGCTTCGACCCTCTGTTTTAGCGCTTCAACCCTCTATTTTAGCGCTTCAACATGATGATTTGGCACTTCTGAACAATCTCATAGCGCTTTTGTTACATCAAGTGAAACGGATGGGAAATTCTAGTATCTGACATTCTAGCGCTTCTGACCTCTGTTTTAGTACTTACACAGAAAAACATCGCACTTCTAAACTCTATTTTAGTGTGTTCACTCTTTGTTTTAGTGCTTATACTATCTATTTTAGCGCTTTTGCTCTTTATTTTAGCTGATCACTGGTTTAGCGTGTCCGAGTTCTATTCTAGTGCTCTACACTAGTTTATTACATATTTATTGAAAATTATAGCGCTTTTCTGTTCTGTTTTAGCGCTTCTGCCCTCTGTATTAGCACATCCACAGAAAAGGAAAAACAAAGAAACTTATAGAACAACTGTCAGGCAGACCAATCAAGAACATAAGATTTTACAAGTCAAAAAGATTTTACAGATTGGACAATGTCCTAACTTCCTTAAACAAATTAGGTTCTTACATATTAATATTGTTTCACACAAAAACCAGATCTTGCAAAATACAAAGTTTCCAAATTATCAAAACAAATCTTGGACTAGTGAACCAAGTTTCCTCATCAAGATTTTGACATCCTACCATCACGAGAAGAAAAAATTAGTAATCAGGAATTTAAAATTAGCCTTGTTAATAGAATGCATCATTCTATTGGGCTTCTTTAAAAAGAAAGTTGACACTAACACCGGATAGAAGATCTAAGTTTAGTGAGGGAAAACAACAAAAACTTGCATGAAAATTTTAACAAAGTTGCAAAGGAAAAAACTCAGAGAAAAAGAAACTAAAAATCTAAACATGACTGAAGAGAACCTTTTTTTTTATACCAACAACATGAAAACAACAAAATAACACAAGAGGATATACAGCACATGCAACAAGACCCAAAATTTCATAAATTTATGGAAAATGTCTTAGAACAAGACATGGAGAAATACCTCTTAATGTTAGCAGAGTTAGATGCCAAAATTCTGAAAGATTTTGACATCAATCGGTTGAAGGAAACATCCATAACTAATGAGATGGAACCAAACCACACCTAGGATACAAGTCAAGTGGTTGCTTTAACAACTCAAATGAAAATTCTACAACAATAGGTTCATAACATACAAACAAGAACCACAAAAAGAAATTTATTAAAGGACATTTGTCCTTACCCTTTTCATCCATGTGTGGATATGATACCCTTTCCAAGACATTGTGAGTTTCCTAAGTATGAAAAATACAATGGAAAATCAGACCCAATTGACCATGTACCAGAATTTAGAACAATGAGCCTTGAATTTGCGCAAGAAGATACCTACCTCATGAGGTTATTTCCTAGGAGTTTGGGAGCCCATTGCATGGAATGGTTATCAAAATTACAACCAAGGATCAAATCCTTTGAATAATTGGTTAACAAATTCATATCTCAATTCTCTTTCAACGTAACACATGATGTAACCATAAAGGATCTCTATAATTCTGAAACAGAAAAATGGTGAGACATTTTTATCATTCTTACAACGATGGAGAAAGTTGTTCGCTAGGTATCCTTGATCTATTCTTGAAGAGGAGAAGATTGAATTATTTATAGACAACTTAAATGATCAAATGAGTTATCGACTTGAATTACAATGTCCATCAACATTTGAAAAAGTAATTGAGAATGGGCTCAAAATCAAAGAATCCCTAGTCAAATGAGGAGTGATTAAGCACTACAGTGAAACATCCAACAACACAAATCACTATGAAAATAATGACAAGCCAAAATTTTGGCAGAAAAATAGAAATAGTCGAAGTAATGGACCTACAACTGATAATGTAAAACCAATATTCAATTTGACAGCATCAATTGCCAAAGCAAATCAAAATGAAAACCAAAACAACAGTTAGGGCACTATTCAAACAACAACACCAACAATGTAGAATCACAACCATCATACCAAAGACAATCAAATCGACGAAAATTCACTCCATTAGGACAAACATTGGAATCAACAATGAAAGAACTTATTGCAAACAAACTTATTAATTTACTAGAAGCTCAAAACTGGGAGCCAAAGTTAAACCAATCATGGTGGAATGATGCAGATTATTGTAATTTCCACAAGAATAGTGGAAACAAGAAAAATGACTATATGCAACTAAAAAAACTAATCCAAGACTTGATCGAAGCTAAGAAGGTGTTTGTTGAAGGGCCTTAGACAAACAATGATCACACTGCATTTATCAATCCATTACCCAACTATGAAAAAGGAGAGTCTTCTTCTAGTGGTAAGGGAAAAAGTATAAACTATGTCTATGATACCACCATTCTTTGCCTTTCAAAGGTAGAGAAAAATGGCATTGACACCCAAAAGGATAACACAAACAACAATGACATTGAATCCTTAAACATGAGGACAAGCGCACGAACATTCGATAATCAAATTAATGTTTTAAAAATAAGGGAAACACAAGATCATCCGCAAGTCAATATAATGACAAGGGGACAATCCAGTGTAATACTGAAAGTAAATTCTTCCAAAAACAATGCTCCCCCATCACATCAATACAATATAATAGACCAATTACAAAAGATACCCCCACAAATATCCATTTTAGAAGTTCTAAAAAATTCACCATCACACAAGGAGGTTTTAGAACAAGCTCTCGTAGCTACAATGGTCCCTAATAATTTGGATGTTTGTCAATTCCAAGCCATGGTGGAACATCTCACCATACCTCATTTTCTGTCGTTCTCTGAACAAGATGATGTATCTGTAAATCACCCACACAATTCAGCCTTGCATATAGAAGTTCTCATCCATAAGTACCATGTTAAGAATGTTCTAATAGATGGAGGAGCTGGTTTAAATATTTATACCTTGAAACTAATTCATGCACTAGGCTATTATGAAAATGCCATTGACACCAAGAGAAAAATAACGATAAAGACATATGATGAAGAAAGGTCTTCTAGAGGACTTATTATACTTCCAATCCAAGTAGGGATGATTATCAAAAACATTGTTTGTCAAGTGTTAGACAGAGATCTAACATACAACATACTATTGGGTCGTCCATGGATCCATGACATGCAAGCAGTACCTTCAACATACCATCAATGTTTGAAATTTCCAATAAATGGGCAGAAAGTCACCATATCAGCTAACAACAACAATCCACAGATTTGCAGCATGTTGAAAGCAACTCAAGACACTCTAACACCTCATAACAGAGAAGTCAATACTTCTAATTCATCTACTATGGATAGCCAACCTCATTTTATCTCTAAATGGGTTGAGAAAAAAAATCTAGAGAAAGAAATAACTGTCATGGAAACATCAAATGCTAAAGGTCCTATAAATGAATTATCACAACAACTTTTAGAAAAGGTTTAGATAAAGGAAGAGGGTGTAGGAGAATATTCTCTTGAGCAATCTTTGTGACTATCACAGTTACTACCACCACCAAAAACATATGGACAACCCATATTAAAATATCCAAGATCATCATGACCCATCATAGCTCTAAATGAAAGGTTCATAAAAGCAAGTACACTCGAAGAGGAGTCAGAAGACAAAGCCATTCTCAGTTGGCTATATAAAGACGAGGAGGCATTAACATCAGCAAACGCCAACATCAAAATAGATCAATATGGAAAAGGGAAGGCCATTTTAGAGAAAATGGGTTACAAAGGTCAAGGACCAATTGGCAAGACAAAGGATGGTATTATTGAACCCATTCAACCTCTCACATTACAGCTTAAAGACAAAATGGGATTAGGCTACTTAACTTAACAAAAAGAAGAATAAACCCAAAAAGTAGTGGAAAGGATACTACAAATGAGAGATGGCTCTGACACAGACTCAAATGAATATGAATGGGATCATCTATCTGCTACATCATATACTGATAAAGAGGTTGATATTATCCAAGTATATACACCCTTATGAGAGGAGGGACAAGGCTTAGGAAATAGAATATTTGTTATGGGATCAAAAAATATTGATGACTCAAGCAAGGATGATCAGACATCGAGTGAGTTAGAAAAATTTGAGGTGAGTACTATCATAGATCTCGAACATCCTACAAATAACTTTGACCACCTAGCTATCATGACACTTACAACAGTTGATCTTATTCAATCCGATGACTTGTTACCTTTAATACACCTCAAACTTATTGATTGAGAACCCATCGAACCTAGTCTTATACTAGTCTTTTCAAATGATGATGCCATCATAAATTATCTATGTTGTGACAAAACTGATACAAGTACTATCCATAACACTCATATCAATACTTTACAATAGGAGGGTGCCAAATCTTTCAGTTGCAAAAATGATAACAGGAAAAATAAATCTAATGATGAAAACCTTTTTGAGGCAGCATTAGACTTTTAAAAGAGAAAAATAAAGAACATATCCAACAATGAAAACCTTTCTAAGGCACTAAAGGATGAAAGATTTGACACTCTCCCAAAACAATACCATGACAAATCATCAGTACTGGTAGAGCCAACACATTCTATAAATCTGGGAACATCTGAAAAGGAAAAGATCTTACATCTAGCAGTATCCATGATAGAACGGGAGAAGCTGACATTCACTAAATTCTTTGAGCAACGACACATAAATTTTGCATGGTATTATTCTGACATGCTAGGATTGGATCCACAACTTCTAATGCATCATTTATTACTACCAAAGGGAATCAAACCAGTCAAACAAAAATTGAGAAAGATGCATCCCCACATCGGCCTTATGGTTAAATTTGAACTAAAAAAATTACTAGATGCAGGGTTTATTAGGTTCATAGATTATGCAAAATGGATCTCCAACATTGTGCCAATATCCAAACTTGATCATAGCATCAAAATATGCACAAATTTTAGAGATTTAAACAAGGCATGCCCAAAAGATGATTTTTTTCCCAGCATTGACATAATCATTGATCTAACAGTAGGACATTCCATGTTATCTATAATGGATGGCTTCTTAGGATACAATCAAATAAAAATGGCACTTGAGGATCAAGAAAAGATGACATTAACTTTCCCTTGGGAACATTATGCTAGAATGTCATGCCTTTTGGATTCAAAAATGCAAGTGCAACATATCAATGAGCAATGACCATAATTTTTCATGATATGATGAATAATTTCATGGAAGATTATGTGGATGACATCTTAGCAAAGTCACACACTAGGGAAGGGCATCTGGAAATACTTGATAAGATCTTCACTAGACTGGAAAAATTCAATGTAAGGTTGAACCCGAAGAAATGTATCTTTGGGGTGACTTCAACAAAACTGCTAGGTTATATAGTGTCAGAGAAAGGTATTGAAGTGGATCTAACTAAGGTTAATGCAATCATGGGGATGCCACCACCTAAAAACATTAGTAAATTATGATCCTTACAAGGCAGGTTACAATCCATCAGGAGATTTATCTCCCAACTAGCAGATAAGAGTCATCCATTTAATCATCTACTTCATAAAAATGTTTCATTCAAATGGGATTAGAACTGTGAAACAAATTTTGACCAAAAAAATAAATATTTGGTGACACCTCCAATACTCATGCCACCCACAACAGAAAGACCACTATTACTATACACTGCAACAACTAAAATATCTTTAGGAGCTCTATTAACACAAGAGGATTTTGAAGGAAAAGAACAAGCAGTTTACTACATCATTAGGACACTCAATGGATATGAAATAAACTATACAATCATATAAAAGGATTGTTTAGCAGTGGTATTTGCAACTCAACAATTGTGACATTACATGTTGACTCATACAGTTAGGCTCATAGCAAAAATAGACCCATTAAGTGAATTTGATATCCAATATGTTGATAGGAGAGTTATCAAAGGATAGGTAATAGCAGATCAACTAGTTGAAGCTCCATTATAGGATCATCATCCAATGCACATTGAATTTCTAGATGCTTACATCATGAATATTACAACTCAATAATGGAGACTGTACTTTGACGGATCATATACACAGAGTGGAGCGGGGGCAGGAATTCTATTTGTCACACCTCAAGGACACACCATTCCCAGATCTTATAGGTTAATGTTTCCATGCACAAACAATATAGTTGAATATGAAGCATTGATTATTGGCATCAAAACAACTATTGAATGGAAAGTCACAGAAATACAAGTGTATGGAGACTCACAACTTGTCATTTATCAAGTAAATAATGAGTATCAAAAAAAGGATGAAAAGCTCATGCCTTATAAGCAAATGATAGATGATCTAAAAAAATACTTCATGGATATCAAGTTCAAGCAAATACCAAGGGAAAAAACAAAGCTGCAGATGCCATGGCAACAATTGCATCCCTTTTGCAATTGTCAGAAAAGAAAGGTCGATATGAGTTTATGGTTGAACAAGTATCTAGTCCTACATATGATAACCCTGATTCACAAACCATATGTCACATGCCCACCATTCAACCCTTACAATATGGAGAGATCTATACTTGCCTCAAAGACAACATTCTTCCTCTCCACCTCTTTAGAAACCAAAAATGTAACTTTATTCGTCAATCGACATGACATACATTAATTGTTGACATCCTTTACCATCGAGGTTTAGATGGTAATATTTTGTGATGTCTCGAACATCATGAATCTAAAACATCCTTATAATAAGTCCATGAAGGTATTTGTGAAACTCATTCAAGTGGGCTAACCCTAGCTAAGAAACTCCTTCGTTTAGGGGATTACTGGCCAAACATGGAGAAAGAAGCATATCAATATGTTAAAAGATGTTAGAAATGTCAAATTCATGGCAATCTAATTCATGCACCGGCACAAGAGTTACAACCATTCACATCCACATGACCCTTTTGTCAATGGGGATTGGACCTGGTGGGGAAAATACATCCTTCTTCATCGAATGGGCACAATTTCATCATCACAGCAACAAAGTATTTTACAAAATGGATAGAAGCAGTTCCTTTGACAACTATCACTTGAAAACATATTTCATCTTTCATACTCAACTATCTCATCTGTCAATACCGGGTACCTCAATCCATTATTTCATACAATGGAAGGCCTTTAAAAAATTAGGATGTCTAGGAATTATGTGAACAGTTCCATATTCAACATCGTTTTTCAACACCATACTATCCATAGGGAAATGGACAAGTAGAAGCCTCCAATAAAAAAATCCTAAAAATACTAAAGAAGATGGTAGACGATGGTGGACATAATTAGCATGTTTAGTTAAATCCTGCACTATGGGCCTAGAGAACCAACATCAGAACACCAACAGGAGCTACACCATACGCCTTGGTGTATGGATCAGAGGCCATTCTACCAATTGAGATAGAAATACCATCACTCTACGTATCACTAAAGGGTCTCATAGCAAAATGAGGATTACAGAGTTTCAAGGCTATAGGAGTTGGAATTGCTGGATGAATGTCGTCAACAAGTAGTAAATCATTTGAAAGCCTACCAACAAAGAATGTCAAGGAGTTGCAATCATAGGGTAAAACCTAGAATTTTTCAAGTTGGTGACTTGGTCCTAAAGGAAAACCCTAAAAATTGGCAAGATAGAGAAAAGAAAGGGAAGTTTGAACCTAACTAGTTAGGTCCCTTTGTTATCATATCAGTGTATGGATCGGGAGCATATCAATTGTCTACACCAAAAGGGGATCTATTTGATGAACCTATCAACAGTATCCATCTCATAAAATTCTATACTTGAATCACTTAGTGCATGAATTAGTTTCTGAAAATAGTTACCTTGATGAAAACCTGGCAAACAGGTATCTTGGTGACAGAAAAATACAAAAGAAAATCAAAAAAGACAAAAAAAAATGAAAAGGTGTAATAAAAAAATATAGTGAAAACCTGGAAATAGGTGCTATTTATGATTCAAACCAGCTCTCCCATCTATTTGGACACATATCATGGTCATTATTTCTACCATCATTTTTGCATCCATTATCATATCATATCACATTGTCATATCTCACCCTGGCTTTGGGGGAAACATCTGAAAATCATTAGGGGCAACATCTAAAAATCATTGAGGGAAACATAAACATTGAACTTCACAAAATGGATAGAAACAACATAAAGAGTGACCAACACACAACCCAACATGGAATATCCATCACCATCAAAAAATGCATCAAACATCTAGTTTACAACAAAAAATCCAAAAACAACTCAAAAAGTCAATCTCAAAAAGAACAAAAAAAAATATGAGTCTGTGTCAGTCGAACTACATGGTCTTTGCGTGTATAATGTAGGCAAGGCTAATCTTTGATTAGCCCCCGAGGCCCCTAGGATAGGTCTTTAGGTTAGTTTGATCCAAAATCTCAAAAACGCAAAAACATCACAAAATCAGGATGGATGATCTAATCTGAATAAATGATTGAATACTATATGAAAATGTAAGATATGTTGCACTTTTGATCATTGTTATCATTTCTTTGGAGCAACTCAATGATGTATTGAACTAGAGAAGCTAGGAAGAAGAAATGGTGTTTTCTTTGTCTGTTGTCTATGAATTAATCATAATTACTGTGTGAATCATCGTGCGAAGTGCTCTACAAAGTATCATGGATGACATTCCAATTCACATAGAAAAGTGGTTAATTCTTGTTTTTTTATGCAGGAAATGCTCAAGTCATCTTGGCTTAATTATACCTCGATGCTTTTGTTCACTTGCAATATCAAAAATCATGAAAGTAGCACTCATGTCATCATCAGTTTATATTATACCCTTGATGCTTGTACTCACTTTCAACATTTTAAAGCTCAATGATGATACAAAAACACAACAGTGGTGTTAAAATGCCTATGTTTGCATATAGATTTGCATAATAAAGTAGATTGCATCCATAATAGTGTCATATCTGTAGAGTATTGGTTACAAAATAAATTGGTGAATCATTCCTTAAATAATTATCTTTTTTTACAAGACTGAGTATGCTTGACAATTACAAAAACAACATCATAATCATATAGGTTGCATCATCATTTGCATATATTCAAAACATTTGAATCATCATTTCATCATTCAATCATTTCAACATACATATATCTATAGCATTCAATTATCCTTAAAATAAATCATCATCATAACTCATTACATTCATCCATTTATATACACATATAATCCTTCCATTTGATAATAAATTCCATCAATTTATTACATCATGTATCATTTCACATTTTCGTCCATATATTTACATTTACATCACATATAGTATACCATCTACACACATCAATCCATAATCATAAATCCATATACATCATGTATCCATATACGAGGCATCCATACATTACCATTAGTTGCATCATAGATAGAACAACATCATATCAAAGCATACCATCATAACAATAAAACCATCACATAGCATCTAGAACATCAAAACAAAATGCATACATTATCAAATCAATTAAAACATATCAGGGACCATAAAATCTACTGCATCTCATATATATCAAACTCTCAATGTCAAGTATACAATGATGTCTAAAAATGAAGAAAGATAAAACATCAATAATGGTTGTACATCAAAATAATCAAAGTACATCACGGAAAAAATCATGTGCTACTGGCTCTAGATGGTGTAGGCATAGCAAGATCAGGACCCCACCCACTAGAGGAACCGGGATCCTTGGGATCTTTGGGTAACGGCTAAGTAACACTTGCACTGACAGTCCTAGATTGTGACCTGCCAAAATGAGACCTCACATAGTTCACTCTCTGCTCATAAGGCACTACATCATAATACCTCCCTCTATAAAACTCAATCTCCTCACCAATGCGAGCAACCTCTCGCATGTAATCTGCCAAGGAGGTACCATCTGCTAGTCTCTATAATCTATTGGCCAAAGCTTGAGCAACCTCTGCTACAAACCTGGCCGCATCTCTCTCAGCTGACAATGAAATAACTTGTACCTGAGCTGTCTCAGTTTTCTATCTCGCTGCATCTCTCTCAGTTGTCTATACTGTAATCTGTGACTGAGCTGTGACTAACTGAGCTTGCACAGCTGAAAGAGTCTCTATATACAACTTAGCCTGTGCCTGCATCTGAGCTTGTGTCTGCTCTAATAAACCTTGAGCCTGAAGAAGCTTCTCCTGAACAGTCTCTAACTGCACCTAAAGATCTGCTATTTGTAGCTACATTGAAGCATCTCCCATAGCCTACCTCTTACGAGGCATGGTCTCACCAGGAAAATCTAAGGTAGGGCCTGATTCAACTACAACCTCTCCACTATCGAATCCCTCATCTCTGCTACTCTCATCTCCACTACTCTCGTCACCAATATCCTCCTCACCACCAACATCCACATCCTCTGCCTCCACATCCTCCTCTACCCCAACATCAACCTCAGGCTCAACCTCTGCCTCACCCAAAACATCAACATTCTCCGCCTCAACTCCTCCAACATCCTCTCTCCTCTATCTCTGACCACGAGCGATAGGAACATCCTCCTCTGTACGTAATGGAACAGGCTCATCTGGAATAGTAAGGTGTGGAAATGGATGCAAAGTGCAATACTCAGCATAGGTTGTTGTAAGAGGAGCCTTCACAATATTTGGCCGAATGTCCCACACAAATGGTTGTAAAGCCTGAAACTCCTGAACTATTGCGACATATGACAAACAAGGCCCCCAATCGTCTGTATCTGATTGCCGACAAGCATAGTGAGCAACACCCTGGGCATACCCTATACCATCCCATACTATCTGTAGACACGTCTGATCAAGAATCTCTCTAAAACCAGATGTGCACGACCAATTAGGATCATCGATTGACAAAGAAATGGTAGTTAAACATCATTATCATCCCAATGATCACAATCCAGGTAGGGACACCATGTCACCGACTCTATGTCATCAATAACTCTCCTCCAAAACTCTAACTTACCTAGTTTAGACTGGGTAAACTTGCCAGCATATCTGAATACATAAGATCTCCTAGGTGGCCTCTATCCAACTAGAACTAGACATGTGACAACTATGTGCTCCCATGCCCATACCTAAAGCAAAGTAGCGCCGACTAATAAACTTTGACTACTGAGATACACAACTGAATGTAAATCATGGTATAGCTGAGCAAGTAAACACATGCCCCAAGCAAATCAAGTGCCATGAACAACCATTCTCTCTAGAACTCAGCCCCTACCAACTGAAAATCCCTTAGACCTGCGATCAGGACTAAGGAATCCACCAATGAAACTAGCAAGTATTGTTGGCAAAGTGGTGTATGCATCAACCATATCACACCATGGAATCCACTCTCCAGCAATACGACCATCCTAAAACACTCTACGAAGAGAATTAGTCCCACCTTGCTCTCTTGAATCATATACGAGAACATCTCCAACAATCAGAAGTTGCATGATCCGCCAAACATCCTCTAGGGTGACTGTCATCTCACCAGTAGGAAGGTGAAAGGTGTTGTGCTCACTATGGCACCTCTTAGCTAAAGCTATCAACAAACCCCGATTAATCCTAATATGCAGCATGTAAAGAAGAGGAGACAATCCACAACATGTGATGATAGTCGTCTTAGGCTGTGCCAACCTAGGAATAAGATCAAAGGTCCAAGGGAAACACTCTCGAATTTGGAGGTTCCCCAATCACTCCTATTAGCACAAATCAAAATCAATAAATTCATGTCAATCATCAAATAACATCAAGATATCATATCAAATCAAGTCAGCTCTTGGTGAGAATTCTAATCAAATCTCATGAGCACACATCAAATCAACCTCACCTATCATGAGGTCATCATCAAAGCATCAAATCAACCTCACCTATCATGAGGTGATCATCAACACATCAAATTAACCTCGCTTATCATGAGGTATGTCAATTCTAATTATTCCTCACCTATCATGAGGATAATTATCATTAGAACAAACATCAGACCTCACCTATCATGAGAATGACAAATCATTCATATCAAACCAACAACTGATACGATAAAATTTTGAGAAAATCAATAACAAATTGACGAAAATCATGGACACTTTGATATAAATGCGCTTAAAAGGACATTACAAGTGTTAAAACAAAGAAATGCACCATTTCATTAGATAAAAGTGCTATTACATTTATACAAAGTGCCAAATTATCAAAAACACCATTTTATTGGGTCAAAGCGCTAATATTTTCCACAAAAGCGCTAAAACTTGAAAAGTGCTAAAATAGAGCGTAAAAGTGCTACAAAACCCACCCAAAGCACTAAAATAGAGAATCAAAGCACTACAAAATCTAATTGAAGCACTAAAACTCTTGAAGTGCTACTATACTTTACAAAAGCACTACAATGGCCTCCTTAAGCGCTAAACTTTGAGAAGTGCTAACCTACCCTATGGATGCACTAAAATAGACAATTGAAGCGCTAAAAGATCAAAAGTGCTAAAATAGGCCCTAGACACACTACAACGGAATCAAAAAGTGCTACAATGGAATGTTGAAGCGCTAAAATAGGTTTTTTTTGAAAAATCTGAAAATACACCAAAAAAAAGAAAAGTGCACGAAAACCAAGAAAAAAATATAGACATACCAGAGGTCTGAACGTGGTTGGCCGCTAATGTCGTCGCACACACTCGAACTAGTGGGTGTGATAGGGAATCAACATCTTGCTCCACGTAGCACAAAATCTCTCTCAAAATTTCAAAGCTCACAATCTACAAATGATTTTGCCAAAAGACCTTTTTAACCTTTTATAGGTTATTTCAAAAAGGGATTTTTATGAGATTAATTTAATTTTTTTTTAAAGGGAGATTAATTGAAACTCATCCAGGCCCATTTTTTACATCAATTATCGGGAGATAAATTATTTCATCATCAAATCTTCATCAAATCTACATCAAATCATCATAAATCATAAAAAAATTGCAAAATTCTAAAAAAAATCCAAAAAAATTAAAAAATAATTAATTTATCTCCCAAGGGGGCATATATCCATCAATCACTTGAAAATCATGTCTAGGGCATTCTAAAAAATTTCTTGTCAATACTAGCAACAACAGCACAAAATTTTCTTTGACACAATGCATAAACACATCACTTCAAAGAGGGGATAAATCTAGACACCTAAAAATGGTCTAGAGAATCTAATTAAATAAATACGACTTATTTGATTAATTAATCTTAATTCATGTACTTTTTAAATAAATAGAAATATTTATTTATATTAAGTTCATTAATTCTTCTATTTTATCATATTATTTTCCTCTTAATTAAATAAACAAAATTAAATACTTTGTTTTATTTAATTATTATCATTATTATTTTTTCTATACTTTATCCATCAATTCTATCATAAAATTAAATACACAGCTTCAATAGTTGATATTATTTAATTATCTCATCATATTTCTTCTTAATTAAATAAAGATATCCTAAAATCTTTAATTTAATTATCATATTCCTTCTATTTTAATTTAATAAACAACTTCTATAGTTTGTTTTATTAAATTATTTATCTCTCTTTTTGCTAATTTAAATCAAAAAAAATATTTAATAAATGCATAAATCAAATCTCTCTATTCACTCACGAATAAAATTAGATTTTTCAAATCTAATTAATGCAACTGCCATTCACAGGAAGAGCCTCGGGGGCAAACCTCTAGGAAATCCTCTCAATCTTCTACCTCAAATCTTTCCTCTCATCTTGCCTGGTGTTTTCATGGGGAGGAACAATCCTCCATGATCAGCTCCATCTTCTCATCTTGTACCATTCAAATCTCCATATTTAATCTCAGACTCTAGATTGTGTTACCCCTGTACAAATGTGTTGTCGGAAATCTATATATATAGCCTTTTGAAGCATCAAAATGATCTGAGAAATCATCTTTTATGGAAACTTACACTGCAGGAATTAGTACTCAAGCAACCTAGCAATCAAGCATTAGTATTAGCATTTTAGTATCATCATAGTATCATGGCATCAATAGATTTCATATCATAACATAGTTTCTTCTTACTGTAGCTTTCATCTATTAGGCTCCATTTACAGTAGCATCATATCATCTAGAATTCATTAGCAATCATCACATCATTGCATTTGGCATCCATTCCATTCTCTAGATAGGAATTTTAAACAGTTACGGTGTTTACAAATTTGAGAGCTTTTGTAGCTAAATAAATCTTTGGAGATAGGAGACAATGAGATGCTTTTAGGATTTTCCATGTTTTAAATTAGTTTAATTCATGTTTAATCTTGATACAATGTTTCATTAAGAGGTGTATTTAGGTGTATTTAGTTTACATTTTCCACATCTACACCTACTTCAAGTTGAGCAACCATTGATGGATTTTGAGGGATATAAAAATTATTAATAGAAGAAAAACCATATCTAGTTGAATTATTAGTAGAATGGAAGTCTATGTCTAGCTATTCCTTTATCAAATCTAGTTTTCATATGTTAAAGTGTAAAAGTTTGAAGTAACCCTCAATGAAATTTGACTTAGTGATAATCATTCTTCTTTCTAGATTGATAGTCACCTCTTATGTAATATATTCTAGTATCTAACTTGCTCCTATAACTCAAAACTCTCACATCTTATATTCTAATAGGGTTTCACCTTTTGACCCTCCTAGTGCTAATTTTTTTATGGGTTGTTTGACACAGTAACTTAAATAAGGAAAAAATATATTCTCTGTAACCTCTTTTTCAAAGATAAAATCTCCCCACAGTCTATATTACCGAGTCTTGGTCATGTACATGATAACATGAAGATTAATATAAATATTATTTCAATTAAGGGGCTATGAATTTAAATCAAGTTTAGAAACTCAAATATAGCTAACAAACTAAAAGTATGATTTTATAAACTATTCCCAATTAATATATATTTTTCTCTAAAAATTCATCATGTATGTTTTTCCATATTAGAAACCAAATGAACTTTTAATCATAGAATTCAACCTTTATGTATGGATCACGAGTAAAAGTCTAAATCTAAGATTTAATCGAACACCAAATCCTCTCCTAAATCTAATTGATCTATAAAAGAGAAAGAGATAAGAAAAATGAACCTATTTTATGCAAATATCATTTTTATTTGGTTGAAGAGGAGAACTCTACTGAACCAATCTTAATTGACTAGTAAACACATAGATAGAAACACAAGACAACATATATGTCTAAGGATAATTAACCATGGAGAAAAATGAATGCAGCCACCATATTCATACACAAATTAAATACATGAATCTTCATTTCCTTCTCTTAAAAAATATATCATGGAGCACTCAATAGAAATCACCACATCCTTAGATGAATTGTAGTCATGAAATTAGAATAACATTGATTGTGATAAAAAAAATAATGAAATAAAGAAAATATTTAAAATTATTGAAGATAATCTAGTTTCCAACCCCTTACAAGGAGTACTAGCTACTCTTAAAATAAAATCCAATTCAAAACATGATAAGTTATTCCATCACATAATTGATTACAATAATTAAATTTAAATTTATGATATCAATATGAAATTGAAGAAACTCTTGAGGCATAAGACAAATATAAGGCATGATTAATATAGCATTCCCATGTCCTTTGTGGCACTAGGAATAAGTCCCTTTATAGTGCATTCCCCTAAATAGGTTCCCTTGTGGCTAATCTTCTATTCATGTAAATAATGTCAATAGTTAAATTACACATCATCATTTGTGTGAGCTTCCTTTGCAACAATTTCCAACACCAATGATCTAAAGAGGTATTTTTTATGATCAAATATCCATTAACACATCTCTAATCTAGTGTATGGATCAATTTGAGTGATATTTTGGATCCTTATATCTCCATTTCAACCAAAGATCTTATTGACCCATAAATTTTCTTACCATATGGATAGTTGTGTGTTGTTGCATATTAGGTATGACATTGTGTGGTGCCTTGTTTAGCAAAATAGAACTTTCAAATCTTACTCTCTTCATGGGAAAACTATGAACTAGTGAAATGATATGTCATGTTATCTCTTTTCTAGGTTCAATCTACTATGTTAACTTTAATACTATCATGCACCAAATTGGTGTGTAAAATAACTAAACAATCAATATATAATCCCACAAACAATAGTGAAATTATTGTACTTATTTTATTAACTACTATGAGTGTTGAAGAAGTCTTCTAAGTATAGAGCGTTGTGGAAGCAAAGTGTTTGTCGAAGTTCAAACATCTTTCAAAGGAAGAGAGCTAAGCAACTCTACTCCTCATAGATCTATAAATATTTTGGAAGAGTTATATGAATCTCTAAAAAGACAACATAATTTCCTACCAATCTTATAGTAAGAAGAACATCTAAAAATAAAACAATCTTCAAATTAGAATATTATTCTACCCCATATTACAATATCCAATATAACTTAATAAAAAATAAAAAATTTATATATTATATAACATCACCTCTCTCATTTAAGAATTATACTATATCTATAATTATATACCTATTTTTCAAAGTAGGAGATACCTATTCAATGGAGAAGACCCAATTGAATAAGTATTCTTGTCACTTAAATATTATAATATAATGACCAAACAAAAAACAAAACAAAAAAACTCTAAAAATATTAGAATAATATGACTATATTCATAGATGAATGTGATAAAAAAACAAAAAATAACATTTGTGTACATCACAAAGATCTTTGATAAACATCTATAGATGCTACTTCCAATATTTAGCAAGTCGACACCACAATACCAAACCAACTCCACAAAACGCCACCACAAATCCAACACCTGTTCCCATCACCAACTCTCTGCTTTTCCACAAGGAAATCTCTCCGCCGCCCTCATCGTCTTCTTCTACTTGTGAAGTAGGAGGAGGTGATCTTTGAGAAGAACAAGACTTATTCAATGGAACTCCACACAAATTGACGTTACCTAAAAATGATGATGCGCCAAACGTGTCAAAGTGGCGTTGTTGTGGAATTCTTCCTGACAGATCATTATATGACAAATTCAAATGTCCAAGAAAATCGAGGGCCTGGATTGAATCAGGAATCGATCCATTCAACTGATTGCCCGATAGATCCAAAGACTCTAAACTATGGATATCTCCCAAGCTTTCTGGAATGCGCTCACTTAAATGATTGTGACTCAAGTTTAGAGTAATCAGGCCTTTCAGCTTCCCAATTTCCACTGGAATTTCTCCCCTCAGATTGTTGGCAGAGAGATCAATAACAGTAAAGGCCGCAGGAATTGAAGAATAGTCCAGCTCGTTTCCCTTGTTGGTAATGTTAACCCCTTTCTGATAATACATTTCATAAGCAATAAAGTACCTTCCATACCTTTCACCGTTCGTTTGAGCAGTAGCCATGACGAGTAATTCTGTGATTTGAGAGGGAATGACGCCTAAGAAGCCAATGGAGGCGAGGTCGATGATCTGCAGATTGGGTAAATGAAATAAATCTGGAGGAATGATGCCTGATAGATTATTCGACCTCAGAACAGCAACTCGCAGATGTTTTAAGCTTGCAATCCAGTTGGGTAATTCGCCAGTGAAGTTGTTCTTGCTGAGGTCCAGGAACTCTAGTTGTTTACAGTTGAGAAGCCCTGATGGTAATTGCCCTGAAAATCTATTGCTTCTAAGATCCAGTGACTTGAGCTGTTGTAGATTACCCAGCTCATCTGGTATTGATCCCTCCAGCCTATTGCTATATAATGTCAACACTTTCAGAGAGGTGCAGTTCCCCAGGCTGGAGGGCAGAGCATGGCTGAGTTCATTATTTGACAGATCCAGGTTCTCTATCCTTTGCAAGAAAGAGATTGATGAAGGAATGGCACCTCTGAACTTCTTGTTAGACAGCGACAAGAACTCCAAAGAAGATGGAAGATTTGTTCCAATGTAATCTGCAATGTTCCCATCAAAATCGTTCTTGGACAATTCCAGAACTGTCAATTGACGTTGAAGGCCAAGAGAGGGAAGAGGGCCATGTAGATGATTGCCTGAGAGGTTCAGGCTCTTCATGTTATATAATTTACTCCATAACCATGAGGGTATGGTTCCCACCAGGTTGTTTCTTGAAAGATCAAAATGTTCAAGTCTGGTCTGGTAGGACACCCATTTTGGAATGCTCCCTCCCATGTTACACCCTCTCACCAATAGCCATGACAGATTAAAAGAAGGAATCCAATCTCCACTTATGTTGAGAGTCAATCCACTATCAGTTAACAAAAGGTACTGCATATTGGTTAGATTTTGAAACAGAGACTCTGTCACTGTTCCCCCCAACTGATTGCCCCATATTGAAAGGGTATTAAGGGAGGACAATTTCCCCAATGAATATGGAACACTACCATTCAATTTATTTGCACTCAGATCAAGATATGTCAAGGATGACAATGTGGACAACCAATGGGGAATGTTGCCTTGCAGTGCATTATCACGAAGCCGCAGAAAATTCAGAGAAGAGAGATTGCTTAAGGATGAGGGAATTGTTCCAGTAAATTTATTGACACCCAGATCCAGATATGTCAAGGAGCTTAGATTCCCAATCACAGATGGGATTGTGCCTGTTAACTGATTCACTGAGAGGTCCATGCGAGTGAGGCTTAAAGCTGCAATCTGGGCTGGTATAGTCCCGTTCAGGAGATTCATCCTCAAATTGAGTGAAACCAAGCTGTTCACATTGAATACCCAGTTGGGTATTTCAGAAGAAAGTGAATTATTCTGCATATGCAGATATCTGAGTGAAATAAGATTTCTGAGAGAAGCAGGAATTGGACCTACCAGGCCACAATTTGTCATGTCCAGATGCTGAAGCCTCTTAAGATTGCCAACGGACTCACCCAATTCCATCATAGGAAGGCCACTGAGATTGACCCCACGGAATGAAATATACTCTAACTGTGTTAGATTCCTCAGCCATTTCAAACATGGGATTTTCAAATGCTCTAGATCAGAAAAATCCAAGTAACGTAGATTTGAAATCTTTCCCAACTGGAAAGGCAAGAGTCCAGATAAGCCTGTGTTGGAGAGGTTCAGATAAGTAAGGTCTGTCAACAAGGACATGTTAGGAGGCATCTCAAAGCCATGAAAAGGATTCATGCTTAAATCCAGGTATTTCAGTTTGCTTAATGGGAAGAGCACAGAGAATATGAAGTTTCCACTGGAATCAGTAGAAAGGTTGAAACCTCTAAAATCAAGAGAATCCACTCGTCCTGATTGAGAGTCACAGTGGAGGGCTGTCCATTGGCAGCAATTAGAAGAGCCTTTCCACGACTCCAAGAGGCCATTGGGATCTTTCAGAGTATCTCTCAATTTCCAAAGGGCATCCTTTTCTATTTTATAGCATCCATGTGTTTGTGAGCAAACAAAACAGAGGAGTATCCATATTTTGAAAATAACTGTGATATGCTGCGCCATGGTTCGCTCATGCTCTGTAGAGTGTTGTAATATATAGCTTTATTTCTTCGGTTCTTGTGCATGGGCTTGACTTGACTTGTTTTTTTGCTGATAAATTTTCCTCGTAAGGGTATAAGGATACGTCGGAACAAAGGTCTCATATAATTTAAATAAAGATCAAGTCATCGGCCAAGTCATACGGTAGGAGTTTAATTAAATATAGAGATAATTATTATTATGTCGAGATGTGTTGAGCTTTGTTTGAATGGAGAATATTAATAGTAATGTTTGAATGCAGATTGTTATTAAATCAATTTTGTTTCTAGATTTGATTCTAAAACGGGTTGTTATATTATGTAGGTGTCTTTTTTTTATTATTTAAGATTTATTATAATAGTAAGTTTTGATTTTGTTAAGGTCCACGATCACATTGAATGGTCTTTTATCTTCATCATGTTATAGGCTCTAGGATTTGGGCTTTGTTTCATTCAATTAATTATCATGTTTTTTGCATGTCTCTGTTTGTATTACTATCAGTGGTCAGCGATTCAATGCCTTTGGGTTTTTTAGGTCCATTCAACAAGGTTATCCATTGACTTTGGCTCTTTATGTGCTTGTCGTTGAAGGGTTTGGTTACCTTTTGGCTCATTATGTGTCTCAAGGGCTAGTTAAAGATATTTCTCTACCCAATTCCTTAGCTCAGCTTGTTAATGGTCATTTTGTGGATTATTCTTTCCTCACTCTCCTTGAAGAGGAGCGAAATATCAAATAGGCCTTATAGTTCTTGGACATTTTTTTGTTAAGCCTCTGGTTCTACCATTCAATGGCATAAGGCTTAGTATTATAGACAATTCTTCCTACCCATGCCTTCTTGGCTCAATTCTTATGGTTGGAAATGGATTGGTCATGGAGAAGTTTTTAGATTTTTGGGTATTCCTTTTGCTTTCCAAGCATCCCAAGCATCTTTGTGGCAAGTTGTTCTTGGCAAAATTGAAAAGAAATTGGCTCGTTGGGTCACAAAACCTCTCTCTAGTAGAGAAATTCTAGATTTTTTCTAATATTTTTGTGCCCACTCATGTTTATTATTCATGTTGGGTTCTTTGTAAGGCAAGTCCTACATGAAAAAAGCTTCTTTGCGATTTTTGTTGGGTATCCTCAAAGAACCACAAGGGTTTTTATTAGGTGGCTTAGGAATTTTGCTACCTCCCCCAGGAGTATGAAGTATTGGGGTTATTATCCACCCAATGTTAGGGTTTACCTTTCTGCACCAAGTGGATTATTTGTGCCTTTTGAGGCATCAAAGCCTAGTAAATCCTAATGCAACATTGTATCTCTTTTGATCATCTTGTTAGGCGATTTGCTTGAAAGGGAATTGGGCTTCATGCTCTTCTTATCATAAAAAATATGTGTAGAACCAAGGGACTTTTGCAATAAAAAGCATTTGGAGAGCCTAGGAAGCCATGAAACCTTGGCTCCTATGGAACGGTTATGATTTTCAAAATGGTATTTCCATTGATCAGTAGAACATTTGATGGTCTTTGATCTTTCAAAGCAATGATTGTCTTCTAGCGAGGACACCTTAGGTTCATGCCTTGAGATTTTACAAAAGAATTAAAATTACTTAGGACATTTTTTCTAGGTCTTCTATGAGTCTACTCTCATGGGAAGAAGCTAAGGCCAAATTATAAATTTTCAATCAAGATCATGAAACTTTTGACACATTTAAAATGGTCATTCTAGTCAATATGCTTCATAAACTTGGTATCAATTCATGTAAACCTTGGTGGAAAGATTAGAAGTGGTGTCAAAACACCACTTTCTAGAATTACAAACCACGACAAGGATATAATTGGCTTTGTTTGCGTTTGCCTATAGTTCCCACTTTGAATCAATGGTGGCTTTTGCAGTCACCAGTTTTTGTTTGGCAACGTAGATTTCATAGCATCTAGTTGAAATTTTTGGAACCAAAATTAGCTCACTTGTGTGGTGTATTCTTTTCCAAGGCCTTCCCATTAGCTCCAAGCTAGTCTTTTTTGGAGTTCTTGACCCCTATTATCCCTTTTACAAGCAACAAGAGTCTCTTAAACACCTTTATTGCTTTTATCCTAGAGTTCATAATGTTTGGACCTAGATTCATGACTTCTTCAAGCCTTTCATAAATATGGTTCTTTTAAGGGATTGGCCTCACATCCCCCACAAATTCATCTAGATGTAACATTTTTTAGGGTGTATATTCTCTTTAGAATATGGAAAGATAAAAATTCATCCTTTTTTCAATTGTTCTATGGATCATCATGTTTCCCTTTATACTAAAGTAATGATTTATTTTAATGCTTTACTATAGATTCAGATGCAATCTAACCAATTTTCACTTGAGGTGGCCCATATATAGGTGTTCATTGACCATTGGGGTAATGCCCCTTGTGTGGTTGCCAAAGTTCCTTTGTCCCTCTCTTCCTCTAGGGATCGCTCACCTTCTTGTGCGTGGTATAATGGATGTAGCCTCTTTACTCAAGGTAATCAGGAGAATCATTGCCAAGATTTTCCCTAATTGCGAGAAGGGAGCAAGGGTGGTCACAATCGACTCTTTGAAACTTTGCCTCTTTTCCTCTTGTAGGATGAACTTTTGGGTGGTCTTCAAGAGGTGCTTCTAGTTGGTTTGATTTCAAAAAATTCCCTTGGATAGCTCTTGCCATTTGACCTACTTGTGTTATTGAAGAAGAAGATAAAGATAATGACAGGTGGGAATCTCCCATGGACACTTCAAGCCCTACTGATCAATTGGAGAAATTAGACGATTAGGATCCTCCTCCTTCCCCCCATTGCTATTGCTTTCACCACCTAGTGTCTTTTTTGTGTTTTAATGCTCCAAGTTGCTACCCTATATGGACTTTAGGGGTTTGAATTTTTCCACCAACCATTTTTTTGTGAATATGTGTAACACTATTTTTTAAATGGTAATATAGACAATTACTCATAAAAAAAGTGATAACATCAAAACAAAATTTTTACTTTTCTATAAATACACTTAAATCATTACACCACAACATTTTTTATTTTTCCATTAATTTAGATATTTTAAAAAAATTGACTGAAGTAAACAATTTTTGATAGAAAAGTTACTTTTTATCAAATTATCTTTAATACTCAAAGACATTGCTCTAATATTCCCTCTTATATCCTTTATAGAGGTCACATCAATAGAAATATATAGAGACACCATCAGAATCAACACACTCTTAAAACACCATTTCTTTGAGAATATAAAAAAACACATTCTCTTTTGATTTACATTCCAACAATGTACACACATGTAAAACAATATATCTATCTTAGAGAAGCCATAGAAGGGGCATCTTTAAACAATGTCTACACAAAATTCCTAAAAATACATTTAGTTCCCCTCATTCTATAATGCATAAAGATAATTCCTTTTATTAAAGAAAAACAAGGAATCTTTCATTTATTGTTTTTTAAATATTGATGACATCAAAATATTTGGATATTACATGTTTCTCTTCAATTATACAACTCTCATGGTGTGATTACAAACAAAAAATCCATCTTGCAATTTCTTCAATTTCTTCTCAAACTTATCAATACATCCATTGAATCTTTGGTTGCAATTGCTAGTTACCTAGTACTACATAAAAATGTGAAGAATGCACAACACAAAATAAGGTTGAATAAGTCAATTATGTGTTGACATTCATTTTCAAAAGAAGATTGTATTAAATAAAGGGATAGGTACCCAATAATTGTAGACAAAGATTTGAAGAATGCAATGGTATAAGATAATATAATGATATTAATGTTTACAACAAGTTAGAATTAGTTTATGGGATTGTAAGAGTATAATAAAAAATTTAGAACATATATTACAAGTGCAATTTGAGTAAACTCAAAGGGAACAAAAATAAAATGTATGCACTAAAAATAATGACAATAAATCACATCCTTTGATGATTTATAGGTCTTGTCATATTGTTAAATCTATAATGATGTTTTTTTTACTCAATCTTGAAAAAGAAGTGTGGTGATCAAAATAAGCAATCCTCTAAGTGGAGAGCCTTTTAGAAATGAATTCTTTGGTCATATATTAAAAAGATCAAATAGATCTAGAAAGAAAATATATAACATATCTAATCATCACAAGCGATGAAGGTCTAGAAAGAGTTAAATACCAATCTCCAAAGAGGAAAAAGGATCACCCCTCAATCTTATAATAAGGAGGGTAATAAATGATCCTTAGTTTCAAACTCCATTGAAAAATCTAAAAAATATGATGTACTTGAGGAATATGGAAAATTGTCTCTATGTAGAAGTGTGTAAACAATCTCATAAATGTGCCAAAGAGATCCTCAAATTATAGGTGAATTGAAGCTTAGTGTAACATGGAGGTTGGATGATCCCACTCTCAAATTGAAGATATGTATTATAGTAACAGTGAAGTTTTGAGGAAAGAGGTTCTCAAGGCTCTAACCATTTATATTGTAAGTAGATTTTATAGATCTTATCTTTGATACACCTATTTATCTCCCTTACATAAAGATTTAAGTGATGCAGAGTCCGGAGGCTCAACCTTAATCAACTTGGAAACCTGCCTTCAAGAAGTATCCAGAAAGATTAAAATGACCACATAAAGTAATTCAACCAGCCTTCCAAGTTCTACAATCATCAGAAGCACAATTTCCCAATTTCACTCCTAAACCCCAGTTTTAGTGCAAACCAAGTTTAGGCATTTTCACCAACATTTTCCAAAACACCTAACAAACTCAAGGATGATTAAGATACCCTTTTGCAAGTTATAAAACATACAGGAAAACCAATATCAACTCTTTTGGACAAACTCAAAGATCCAATACTCCTGCCATGGAAAAGGCTAGTGGATTAGCCCACTTTTACAAAGAAAGTACACTTCAAACTCCACCAAACTTTATGAAACCTTGGGGAAGCAATTAAAATGGCCAAAAACTACTAAATCCACCACTAGTTTCCAGAAATCACTCTTCCAACATAGCACAGCCTAAAACCCTTGATTCTAGGCCTTCAAAAGGAGGGTTTATTGTAAATCATACCTCCAGACCTTTCCAGACTCTGCCACCTATTCAAACATGCATAATTATGCCTAAAAGCTTTAAACTTCATCACATAGGTTATTTCTTCTAGAAAACTCATAAACCATCATTTAGTTCCTCACTTTCACAAGGAAAATCACCCAAATTCAACCTAGGGCAACACCCAAAACCCACAAACACACTTCCTCTGACCTGCAAATAATTTGGAAACCTATTTTACAACAAATGGGGTCATTCCACCGAGTTACAATTGCTACAGTAGGTGGAATGCCCTAAAAACTCATTTTATTACTCTCAAACCACCAATTTACACCAAAACAGGGCAGTTTCAGTAAAACGTCAATAAAACCCTCTAAACTCAATGAAAATTCACCAAACCACTTTCAAATGAAATCTGAAACTCTCCTCTTTCCAACCATAATAGGTTTGAGCCCGTATAGGTCGTACAAAGGTCGTACCACACGTTTTAGCAGCAAATTTACACACAAAATTTCAGAAAGCAACCTTTTTTCATTATAACTTCAAAAAAAATGATTCAACAACCATGCCTCGACCATGAGAGGCTTATTTAACATCTAACCACCCTTACAAACATCCTCCAACTGGAATTTTAATTAGTTGGACATTGGAAACCAACTTTTTACCAACTAGACCCCTAATTGCCTAGTTTTGCACTTTTAACAATTTGTTGACAATAAGTACATTTTTATGCAACCTTTTGCATTTTTGAACTAAATAACATCAAAGACCCCTAATTACATCATTAATGGGCTCAAATTCCTTATTAAATCATTAAATGACCCAAATACCCCCTATTTCCTAATGTCTTCCTTGATCTTTAATTTTGAAAATGTGTGTATTGGGTGCTCCTGCACCATACACCCTGGCTTAAAATTCTTCCAAGTCCCTTGGAAACTTTTGTACCTGAAAAAAAAAACATAATTAGATACTCCTCTTTGTCCTTTCAATGGTCTCATCTTCACCTTGGGCTTATACTTGTCCTCCTCTTGAAATTCCATGCTTGCTTTGTGACTTTGACTCTTCATGTCTACTCTATCAACTTGAATCTGTACTTCTAGGCTTTGATTGTCATTTATCCATCTTCCTTTTTCCTGCTCTTCAACTTCACTCTCTGCAACATAACCTGCATTGTGTCCTTCCACTTTCATTTTAACCCTTGGTCTGACCACTGTCAGAAGGATGAATAAATCAGTGATTCCCTTCACTCTCAGCCCCTTATCCTTCCACTTCACACCTGCACTCAAATGAATTATGCTTGGATCCCTTGTTTCAATAGCATACAATAGCTTAATTGCTAAACTCAGCAACCAAGGACAACTCACTGTCCCAATCTCAGATTTTCCTCTCTTCTCCAACTCAGTTGGAGACCACACACACTGTCTTCTCTTAGCCATTCCCTGGCCTAGCACCTTCAACCTCTCAATCCTAGCCTCTGTCCTTATTGCAACTCTCTGCAAAACCTTTTCCATATGTTCTTCACCTCTCATGGTGACCAACCTATGCTCAACTCCTATAGACTCTCCAAACTCTTCCATAGTCTCTTGCACTATTTTCTGCCAATCTTCATAGCTTACTATCTTTTCCCTGACTTCCACAACCTGCTCATCACCTACTCTCAGGCCTTGTATCAGACCCTTGGCTTCTACCATCACTACCTTCATAGCCTGCACTGTATTTTCAGACTTATTAACTTCTTGACTGTTTATCTCAGATCTTTGAGATTCCATTTCAAGGACTTTGGTCCTATCAACTTCAAGAATACTATCCATTTGTCCTTCATCTCCTATGCTCTTACATTGATTTTCACAACCAACCTTCTCTTCATCACTTGCCATTTCCTTTGGCACTCATTCCCATTTATCTTCAACCCATATTCTTCTTCTACCTCTGTGTTTCCAGTGTCACAACTCACTATTTTTGCAATGCTTGACTGTCTTTTATCTTCTCTCATCCTTAAAGGACACAAAACCATCCCAACCATGATCTTCTCATCACCTTCAAGCCTTTCAAGACTTCTTTCATTCCTCTCATCATTTTCCTTTTTTGTCACTTTCTCATTCTTCATTTTCTCAGTTTCCAAGACCTCTTTATCCTTAGGTCTGCCATCCTCACCTTCAACCTTTTGCTGCATCTCATGCTCTTTCCCAAATAGTGGACAACACTCTTCTTCCCTTGTGGCTCCATTATGCCAAAGTTTCTTTTGTTCAAGTAACTCACCTTCATTCTCTTTGATCTCATCTTCTCTTCTTAGGACCTCTGTCCCAAGCACCTTCTTCTCACAATAACCTGTCTCAGCTTTATGTACCACTGTATTCTTCATGGGTGTCTGCCCTAGAACACCATTATCCTTTAATGAACAAACTTCTACCTGTCCTTTATCTTTGATACACCCTTCAAGCTTACCTTTCCCTCTCAAGGTCATTTCACTCTTGCTTCTTCCTTTCTCATCATCCTTTTCACACTTCAACTTTGAATCTGCTGTTACCCCTGCTGTCTCAGCAATTCTTTCACAGGTGGTGACTGCAACTCTTCCTTCATCACATTCTCCATCCTTTCCTAGTGCCTTCAAGGTCTTTTCACTTCTGACCTTCACTTTCTTTGTTTCCTTTTTGTCTTCAAGCTGCTCTGTCTTATTCAATACTTCTTGATGGTGCTTTTCTTTCTCCACTGTATCTATGCTATGCCCTTTTTCCTCATCCTTGTCTTTGTCTTCTTTATATCCTAAGAACTTTTGTCTTTCCTGCAGTAGCACCCTTGTTTTCTTGTCTTGGCCATCTTCCACCAATGAAGTCAGAACATAAATCCTCCCATCCTTTTTAATCTGGTAACTATTATCCCTACCATAGTACACAGCAAATCTTTCCCAACACCATGGTTTCCCAAACATTAGATGACAAGAGTGCAATGGTACAATATCACATAATATTTTGTCCTTATATTCACCTATTTGAAATTCAACCCATGATTGTTCTTTAACCAAAAATGTGTTCTCACCATTCATCAATGAAACATAATAAGGTGAATCATGTGGGAACCTTTCTAAGTTCAATTTTTCAACCATTTCAAGAGCTACCAAGTTATCCAAACTACTTGAATCAACCATAACCTTGCATATCTTACCTTTGCACTTGCACCTAGTCTTGAAAATTGCATTCCTCATCTATTTCTCCTTCTCATTCAAACCTCTGGTAGCCATGATGTCCTTTCTCCTTCAATCTTTAAGAGATCTACTTCCTCGCTCTGATACCACTCTGATGCAGAGTCTGGAGGCTCAACCTTAATCAACTTGGAAACCTGCCTTCAAGAAGTATCCAGAAAGATTAAAATGACCACATAAAGTAATTCAACCAGCCTTCCAAGTTCTACAATCATCAGAAGCACAATTTCCCAATTTCACTCCTAAACCCCAGTTTTAGTGCAAACCAAGTTTAGGCATTTTCACCAACATTTTCCAAAACACCTAACAAAATCAAGGATGATTAAGATACCCTTTTTCAAGTTATAAAACATACAGGAAAACCAATATCAACTCTTTTGGACAAACTCAAAGATCCAATACTCCTGCCATGGAAAAGGCTAGTGGATTAGCCCACTTTTACAAAGAAAGTACCCTTTAAACTCCACCAAAATTTATGAAACCTTGGGGAAGCAATTAAAATGCCCAAAAACTACTAAATCCACCAATAGTTTCCAGAAATCACTCTTCCAACATAGCACAGCCTAAAACCCTTGATTCTAGGCCTTCAAAAGGAGGGTTTATTGTAAATCATACCTCCAGACCTTTCCAGACCCTGCCACCTATTCAAACATGCATAATTATGCCTGCAAAAGCTTTAAACTTCATCACATAGGTTATTTCTTCCAGAAAACTCATAAACCATCATTTAGTTCCTCACTTTCATAAGGAAAATCACCCAAATTCAACCTAGGGCAACACCCAAAACCCACAAACACACTTCCTCTGACCTGCAAATAATTTGGAAACCTATTTTACAACAAATGGGGTCATTCCACTGAGTTACAATTGCTACAGTAGGTGGAATGCCCTAAAAACTCATTTTAATACTCTCAAACCACCAATTTACACCAAAACAGGGCAGTTTCAGTAAAACGTCAATAAAACCCTCTAAACTTAATGAAAATTCACCAAACCACTTTCAAATGAAAGCTGACACTCTCCTCTTTCCAACCATAATAGGGTTGAGCCCGTACAGGTCGTACAAAGGTCGTACCACACGTTTTAGCAGCAAATTTACACACAGAAATTTCCAGAAAGCAGCCTTTTTTTCATTATAACTTCAAAAAAAATGATTCAACAACCATGCCTCGACCATGAGAGGCTTATTTAACATCTAACCACCCTTACAAACATCCTCCAACTGGAATTTTAATTAGTTGGACATTGGAAACCAACTTTTTACCGATTAGACCCCTAATTGCCTAGTTTTGCACTTTTAACAATTTGTTGACAATAAGTACATTTTTATGCAACCTTTTGCATTTTTTGAACTAAATAACATCAAAGACCCCTAATTACATCATTAATGGGCTCAAAGCCTTATTAAATCATTAAATGACCCAAATACCCCTATTTCGTAATGTCTTCCTTGATCTTGAATTTTGAAAATGTGTGTATTGGTGCTCCCTGCACCATTAAGACATTAATTAAGAAATTATATAGTCTATCCATGTTAGTTCCTACAAGACTTGGTAGAGTAGAAGCCTTAACATACTACCTCTATTATATAATTGTTAGAGAAAATCTTATAAAATAAATAAGTATTATCTTGTAATAAAAAATAAGGGTACAAGAATGTACCTCCATATAAATTAGGCTACATGTATTATAAATGAAGTAAGATGTACTCTAACATTTGCTAATTAATAAAATTGCATGATTTAAAATTATAATTACCAGGAAATTGCACATAAAGGTATTGTTTCTTACACAACGTGCCCTCTTTTCTTTGAGGAAAACAAGGAACCCATTTTCTTGAGGTACATGGTTTTACAATTTTTGGTACTTTATAATGAATTTAGGCCAATGCATTGGTTTCTTTTACTAGACATTTCATGAATTGACACCACTTATCTTGCTATATTTTGATATTTTATGCATAAATTTAGTTGTGGTGGTGATTGTGAGTTTTATTGGGGGTGCTTGAAACTTTCTATTTTTTTATTTATTTTTGTTATTGAGTGAATTCTAAAGAGTTGGAAGTTTTTTTCTTGTCATATTTTATGGATGCATCTCATGTTTCAAAGATGTGGTGTATGCATATATATATTTTTTTCTTGTTTCAAATTTAGGGGTATAAATTTTGATTATTTTTTTCTAAATAATTATCATTTTAATCATCATAATTTAATAAAAAACAATTTAGATATAAGATTATAATTTTGAACAATGTTGAGCTTAATGTAGATTATATTTTAAATGTTTTTCATTCATCTTATTTCTTTTTCAAGATTGAGTAAGAAACGATAGGTCATGAAATTTTTATAGATATGGAAAAATTTGTGAGACATCAAAAGATATGATTTATTTTCATATGATACTTTATTTTAAATGTATGCCTTTTTATTTTTGTTCTCTTTTAGATTGGCTAGAGTTATGTTTGCACTCTCTATTCCAAAAAATATATTGTACTTTTACATGGACCATAACCAATTTTGATCTTTCATGAAAAGTAATATTAGTATCTTATATCAATGAATAATTTAAACTTTTATGTCCAACTACTAGGTAATTATCCCTTCATTAGTCTCTACCTAAAGGGATAGTATAATTAAATTTTATTATCATCAGACCTTCTAAATAATCAAAAGAAATAGGCTTTTCCAATCAATATCAATGTTTATTCTTCTCAACGTTAACAAGCATTTTTTTAATAATTTTTTTATAAAATGACTTTTATATTTCTATTTGTTAACTAAAAAAAATCTTTTTACAACATTCATGTTTGTAATGGTGAAATTTGCATACCTAAAATTTTTTACATTTAGTTTTGTGTCTATCATGAGAAGAAAGTATTAATACATTTACATATTGACAAATGATGTGATTTTATACAGATTCAAATCCCTTCCATTATACCATTTACCTATCCACTTACATTACAATACACTTATCCCTTGCATCATCTATATGTACACATATCTTGATATATTTATTTATCTATACATTAATTGTGCACCTATCTGTGCATGTATCCCTATGTACCTATTAGCAAACACCATATGACCATTTATATGACCTAGGTTGTTTCATTGATTTCTAAGTCAACCCTTGATCATGAATTTAACCCTCTCAAATTTAAATTTAGACCAACTCTTTTTCATTAATTTCCTACCAAGGGCTAATTAAATATACACACATGATTTATTATTATTTTCTTGTATTTAAAGGCATTCAATGCATTCATTTGCACATCCAAGAAACTCCTAGTCATCTGGTATTCATTCATGTTTCATTTACATTACGACGCTTCAATATGTGCAATAAAAGGAATCTAGATCTACATGATCATCCTAGGATCAAATTCATGAATAAAAGGAAATACCTTTAATCATTTTACACACACTTCTATGGGTTTATATTGGAGAAGGTGTCTCCTTGCAACACAATGGAAAACCTTCCAATGTATTCTTAAATACCATGAATCTTTAGATAAAAAAATAAATAAAGGAAGTAGAGGTGAACTAGGTAAAATAGAAAGAAAATTTGTGTAGATTACTTTATCATTTACAATATATATGACATTTTTATGATTATCAAATTGGCCCTTATCTATATACTCAATAATCTATACTAGAGATCAAATACTTTAATTTTGAGGTGAAATATAGATTTTCACCATCCATTCTTGATCTTAAGACGTTATAAATTCCAAATATTCACATTGATCATTCATTTTTTAACCACAAAGCAATGTATATTTATTGTTCACATTTACTCCCATTACTTTAGCATTTAATTTTAAAATGAATTAGTCTACACTAAATTCATTTATCAACCTAGGTTAATTGTGTTGAATGCACAAGACAACTGAGAGGGGGGTGAATCAGTTGTACATTATAACATCAAAACCCTCATTAACATTCAGATATGCATTAATTCTTAAACCCTTAACAATAATTAAACCCTTATCATGCATTAGCAAAACATAAACATGAGAAACAACAATGCAAACACATCCAAACACATGAGAACAAATTTACGTGGAAAACCCAAGAAGAGAAAAACCATGATGAGGATTATCTCACACTATAAAGTAAGTACAACACCAAAATACAATAGGCTCACCATCAGAGGGATCACTACCCAAAGAGAAAATAACGGCTCATTGTCAGGTTAGAAAGAAGAAGAAATAAGATTGTTACAATGAGAAATCCATCTCCGAGCAACAAAAAAGTTTCACCATTGCTTCACCATAACATATGCACTCTCTCTTTGTATAATGTAGATACCTTTTGACCACCACTTCCAATAGTATTAGGCATTAAATCTCACACTACATTTCCTACTTTCGCACTTCACATCTCAACACTTCGCATTACACACTTCTCTTATGTTTCCTCCATCAAGTCATCACACATATATATCATCTTCAACCTTGAAATAAATCTACAAGGTTGGTTATGCACCTCATATGTAAATTCAAATTAGGTTGACACCAAAAAATTCTCGTGGTGGAAAGGAATGAATACGAACCACATCACATCTTAATTCAGACCTAAATCTACATAAACACACCACACCACGCTTCCACAAACACCGAAGCACATCCGCAATTAGTGTAAACACCCAAGGTCGGTCGAACCTATGTTAACACCATTAAACAATTAAGTACATGCTTCCTTTGATCCAAAGATGACTTGAAAACCACACAAAACACTTAAACACAATCTAGAATATTCTATCAACACCCTAAAATCCAACAAATCCTTCACAACATAATACACTAGAAGAACATATTCATTATGCACAACTAGCTAACCTTCCACACACTACAAAACCTGAATAACCTTACGAAGCACCAAAACACAAGCAACTTAAATTGAAGATAGATACTAGAAATATAAGCACACTTCCAGATCCACACAAACAAAAGCCAGACTTCGGAGAAATGCAGAGAAAAACCATTTCTCGTAGACAACAGTGTTTTCACAGTTCACCCACTGGTGAACACAACTTTCTTTGCACAAAGATCAAGGACAATAAAATTTGGATATAACACCTCTGAACACCTTTGATCAACATAGCCACACCACATAAGTAGATCTTCAACCATGAATAAATGTGGAGAAAAATACTAAACACCACTCTATCACACTAAACACTCTTCACCACATTGTTTCCTCTTTTATTCAAATTTTCTCAAAAGCACTTGGAAACCAAGCACCAAAAGCACAAACTCGACATCTAGAACACCTTCTTAGCATATCAACCACATAAGAGGTTTAACATCACCAACACATTTTTATCAAATCATCTCCATAGGTTGACATCAATGCAACAACAAAGATCTATTGGCATCAATGACAACACAAACTTCCAACAATCTTTGCAACCTTCACCTCATTCTCTACAATCTTCACTTTGAAGAAATGATATCGTATTGAAATATTATTTTTCCTTGAATGCATTACCAATTTTTTTGAAATATTAATAGCACTTGTATTATCACAAAAGATAGAAATTGGTTCACCATATACCACCCTGATATCCTTCAAAGTTTGCTTCATCCATAACACTTGTGTGCATCACGATGCTACAAAAATGTATTCTGCCTCTACAGTAGATAATGACACTAAATCCTACTTCTTGCTTAGCCAAGAGACCAACCTGCTTCCAAGAAAGAAAGCACAACCACTTGTACTCTTTTTTTCATCCATGCAACCTGCCCAATCTGCATCTGTTTAAGCACTTAGAGAGAAATCAATATCCTTTGGATACCACAAGCCATATTCTAGAGTGCCTTTCAAATATTGGAATATCCTCTTCACTACTGCCACATGTGAATCTTTGGGATCTTCTTGAAATCTAGCCACAAGAAAAGCTGCATGCATGATATCCAGTCTAGTAGTAGTTAGATATAGCAGTCCTCCAATCATTAATTTGTACTTGCTCTAATCAGCTTTGGGAGATTCTTCACTCTTACTTAGTTTGCAACTACTAACCATGGGAGTACAGACCAATTTAGAGTCTTCCATCCCAAAATTCTTCAACATTTCCTTGATATACTTGGATTGTGATATGAATGCCCCTTTCTTTGTTTGATTGATTTGTAGTCCAAGGAAGAAATTCATCCCCCCAAACATAAACATCTCAAACTATTTTTTCATCTCTTCTACAAATATATTGCACATTGATTCATTGCCTCGAAAGATTATGTCATCAACATACACAACCGCAATCAAGATTTGATCTTTTTCAATTTTTAAATAAAGATTACTATTTACGGTACCTTTATTGAATCCTTGCGGCAACAAGTACCTATCCAATATTGCATACTAAGATCTGGAAGCTTTCTTGAGTCCATATAATACCTTCTTCAATATGTATACCATATCATAATTATCTGATAACTGAAAGCATTTTGGTTGTTCAATATAAACCTCTTCTTTCAACTCACCATTCAAGAATGCAAACTTCACATCCATCAGATAGACTTTGAAATCCTCATGTGTTGCAAAAGCCAAAAACATCCTAATAATTTTCATTCTTGCCACCAGAGAAAATTTCTCCTCAAAATCTATTCCTTCTACTTGTGAGTAGCCTTTACACACAAGCCTTTCCTTGTTTCTTACCACTTCTCCACTCTCATTTAGCTTGTTCTAGAATACCCACTTAGTTCCAATCACATTATTGTTTGCAGGTCTTGGGACAAGTTCCCAAGTTTGATTCTTCTCAATCTACATCAGTTCTTCTTCCATAGCCTTGATCCAAGATTCATCGTTGCATGCTTCACCCATTATTTTAGGTTCAAATTTTGAAAGTAAACATAAGTTTACTTGTTCCTCTGTCATAGCAGCCTTTCTTTTTGTCAATACACCTCTTCTTTTGTTACCAATGATTTGATCTTTAGAATGATTTTTCTGCACATACTTAGAGGTCTTAGGGATCTTTTCTGAAGCTTCTTCCTCTTTAACCTGCACTTCTTTTTCCTTACCATCATCTTTCCCTTCTTCTCTGTAAGAGGGCTCATCTGATTCATATCCATCTATCATTGCTGAAATTTTATGTAGATCTTCATCCACCTTGGCACTTGCACTTTAAATAATCCTCTTTAGCCTCTTATTGTAGCATCAGTAACCCTTGATTTTTGTAGAATATCCAAGGAAGATTCCTTCATCAAATCTTGCATCAAACTTTCCTAATTTTTCTTCATCTCTTCTGATGTAGAATTTTCTTCCAAACACTCTGAAATATTTCACAGTAGGGTTTCTTCCATACCACAACTCATAGGGAGTCTTTGAACTATTTGTCCTTGCGCTTTGTTAAGTATATACATTGTAGTTTGAATTGCTTCTCTCTAGTAGACATCTAGTAGATTTGATTCCTTCATCATTTCCCTTGCTGCTTCTTGAGTAGTTATATTCTTTCTTTCCACAACTCCATTTTGCTGAGGAGTTCTAGGAGCTGAAAAATACCTCTTTATTCCATGATCTTCACAAAAGCTGTTAAACTCATTGGAGGTGAACTCTCCACCTTTGTCAGATCTTAAATTTTTTATTTTCATATTCATTTCATTCTCAACCATAGATTTGAATGCCTTAAACTTATCTAAAGCTTCTGTTTTTTCTTTGAGAAAAGTAACCCAAGTCATTCTAGAGTAATCATCAATTAATAACATGAAATAACTATCACCTTGAAAACTTCTGACTTTGGTAGGTTCATAAAGATATATATGCACCAACTCCAAAGGACCCATAATAGATTGTTCTTTGACTTTGAAACTCTTTCTAGCTTGTTTCCTAATTTGACATTCCTTGCAGGCAACATTGATAGGATTTGTAATCTTTGACAAATCTCTCATAGCTTGATTTAAACTGATCCTCACTAGGCTATCAAAATTGATGTGACACATTCTTCTATGTGATGCAATGCTAGAGGAAGAAAATCACTCTCACAATCTCAACTTAACAAAACTCAATCAAATCTTTCATGTCCATTCAATTAGGACTCTTTTCCCTTCACAAAACCTTAAATCAAAACCATCAAACTATGAATAAAGGAAAAAATCCCTTGAAGTCTTCTCAAAACACTTTAAACATCATCAATTTAATTGGCCCATATCCCTTTCTCCAACATAATCATCACAAAACTGAAAACTTTTAAAATGACTATCCTAACAACAAGACCATGCCCATTAGGCCCCATCAATAAGAAAACTCAAAAATACCAAGTCCATTTCCCTTCTTTAATGGCATAAATAGGTTAAAAAACATCTATCAAGTCAATAAAATCATCTCCCACATTTCATTCCAGATACTTTACCCAACACCTTTATTAAGCTTACCCTTTATACTCCCAAAATATAACTGTGCAGAATGTCATGAAAGATCAGTGTAAAAATAGACACAAAAAAATTTAATCCTACAAACCTTATTTTGAGAGGACATAATTACCACCTCTTATCATATTTCCACCCAAGTAGTATGCCATTTATTTCATCTAAACCCAATTCATCACTGATGACTGTCCAAACTAGGACAATATTACCTCTGCCACAATAGTGTAGCCAAGAATATTGAACCTAAAACTTATCCTTTAATACAAACCTAATAGGAGATGGGTCTAAACACACCCAAACACTTTTCCAAAATGATATTAAACAAAAAGGATTCATATTTCACAAATAAAACACATTTAACTACTACTATTCACAGTGTTTTCCAAATTTTCCACAAATTATAGACCTAGGGATTCTTGGAAATAGCCCAAAACCACATTCTCATGCTATTAAGCCTTTAGATCCTTTAGAATACACATAAAAAAAGCTACTCACCAATTTTTAAGAGATTTCCATGGTGGAAATGTGAGATATTCAATTTTAAGTGTATACTACTTACCCTAGGAGAGGGTTTAACCCGCATGTACAAAATTTGCCATAACTTGCACTAATCTTAATGGATTTTAGTGAAACAAAATAAAAATTAAATTAGACTCATAGGGAAACAACTTACAATGGAGGAGGGAAGGAATATTTCACAAAATGTGGCTGTACAATGGCTTGAAACTCAGAAATTATAGAAAGAAAAACTGAAAACATTGTTTTTCATAGTATTTCCATTCATACATTTATTCCCCAACCTTCCTTGAGATTGATAAGGCTTAAAAATTCCTTAAATAAACATATCCAATTCCTAAAGCCAACTCTACAACTACTTTGTCCCTTCACCTTCCAACTTCTCACAAATTGTTGTATTTTACAATTTTGCTTAACAACATTTTGTCAATATTTTGCAACTTTTACATTTATGCTCAAAATGAACCTAAATTACAATCTAAGACCTAAAACAAACTTAAAATGATCCAATTGATTTTATTACAACATGATATTGAAAAAACTAAACCAAAATCCTAAATTTTCCTCTTGGAGGCATGTGCTTGCAAGGGTGCACCTGCACCACTATGCCATAGCCAACTTTCATTAATATGAATCATAAAGCATTGACCATTTGTATCCTTAAGTTGATAAACATTTCCATTTGTCCTTCTTCCCACTAAAACCATAGGTCTAGAGCCTTTTAAGTTTTATGATTTCACAACCATTATCCTAAAACAAGATTATATCCTTTGCTACACATTTTTCCTATACTCAAAAGGTTATGTCGCAATATCTATATTATGCTTTCCATCAAAACTAATTGAACCTTTTCCATGTATCTTAGCAGATGTATCATGACCAAACTTAACTAAACCACCTTCAAAATTCTCAAGCTTAACAAAATTACTCTTATCACCTATCATGTGATTTGAGCATCCAATGTCAATGATCCATTTGTTCTTCTCCTCTCTAGCATTAAAAGCAATCACCATTCCTCCTCCAATGTTATGACCTGCTTCCAAAGAAATCTCCTTCATACATCTCTCAATGTTAGAAAAATTAGTTCCAACATTTAGAACCATGAACAAGCATTCATCATCTTCATCATCCAGATAATTAAATTCATCATCAGATATACTGGCATATTGTTTAACATAATAACTTCTCTTAATTGATTTTCCTTTATTCTCCTTAGTTCTATCTTTTAAATCTTTGATAGGACATATTGAATCATAATGACCAATCTTTCCACAATTAAGGCATTTGAAATATCACAAAATTTGCTTCTACATCTTCATCATCATCCTGGTATGATTCCTCATTCTTCTCTACTTTTCCAACTTTGAAAGCAGTATCCTTTTTTAAAATCACTTGGACCAAACTATCTCAATTCAAAAGTAGTTAATGCATTGAACAACTAATCTCTAGAATAATTATTCAAATTATGAACTTCCTCAATAACATAAACTTTATGGCTATAAGATTTAGTAAGAGTTCTTAGTACCTTCTTTATCACCTCATCTTCATCTAGATTTCCACCAAGAACTTTGATGGAATTGATAACTTTGTCTACTCTGTGCATGTAGCCTATAATATCTTAATCTTCTATCATCCTTAGGTTTTAAAACTTTATCTTCAGATTTTGCATCTTTTCTTGCTTGACCTTATCATCTCCTTCATAGACACTTTCCAACTTTTTCTAGATTTCACCAGTAGTTTTAAGACTCATAACTTTAACAATTTTTGAATTAGAAAGTCCACTCAAAAGAGCATACCTTTCTTTTCCATTTTTCTCATATGTCTTGATCTCATAATCAGTATTCATACCATTTGCAAGAATTATATATCTAGTTTCAATATACTTCCAAACTCCAAACCCTAGAGAAATAAGGAAAAATTCCATCTTGGTCTTCTAGAATGTATAATGAGATCCATCAAACAAAGGAGCCTCCTTCTTTTAAGGAAGCTAAGGTAGCAGAACAACTTCCTAAACTAATCTTGAGAGGAGAATAATACAAAAAAATTTACTGATATTTAACAGTTACAAAAACTTAAATAGAAATAAAATCAAATATCATGCATACTCAAACATAATGATTTACATAGAAACTCCCTTCGGCGGTGTCCTACACTCCAAAATCTGCCCAATGTATTATTTAGTAAACCACAAAGATTAGAATATACTTGTAGAGAAACCTTTTCCATAGGAGTCTCACCACTTAGAGATTAAGAGACAACACGACCACTATTAGACTCTTAGAATACATCATCATCTCTTTCTTTCACAACCATAATATAATTCCCTCATAAAATAGGTTTCTTCTAGGCAAGTAAAGCCAACAAAATATTGACCGGCCGAGTATATAAAGACCTAATGATGAACAATCCAAATTTACAATAATAAAATATACATAAATGTGGCTTTCAAGGGTGCTTCCCCCAAACCCCCGCCAAGGCATGCTACCCATGAACCCCCAATCGAGGGGATGAGACCCCCGGACCCCTGCAGGGGGGTACACACCTTGCAACCCCCCTTGTGCTGACGTATCAACAATACATTATATATTTGCGAGGTTGAGACACATTTTCTCAACAAATCTCTCACTTGTTGAATACCTTGCAAGAGCAACGGGAGGGTGTAAAAATATCATCTTTTAATTACTAGGGGACGAGAGGCCCATACTCTCTGCACACCATCTGAACTTCTTTGTGCTCACAGGCTTTGTTATAGAATCAACAACATCCATCAAAGTCTCTACCTTAACTAGCTTCACCTTGTCATCTTCGACCATATCTCTAACAAAATGATATTGTACATCAATGTGCTTGGTTAGGCCTAGCATGAAATGTCTGGTTCTTGGCTATACATATCGAACTCTGACTATCACAATAAATTCTAATTGCACCTTGTTTTATTCCAAATATCTGAACATAGTCTCTTAAGCTGGAAATGGGTTCTTTACAAGCATGAGTAGCTACCATATACTCTGCTTTAGTAGTGGACAAAGCAACCACATCTTGTTGCTTACTCATACAACTAATTACACCACCAAATAAAGTAAACACATAAGCACTGGTGGACCATCTGTTATCAACAACACCTGCCGAATCTGGATCCACATAACCATGAATATCAAGGGAAGTTTCATCTTCAATCATATTACTATGATAATGCAAGGAATAATTTGAGGTACCACGCAAATATTTGAAGACTCTTGCAACTGCATCCCAATGAACTCTACTAGGATTAGACATATATTTGGAAAGAACTCCCACTGCTTGGGCAATGTCTGGTCTAGTACAAACCATATCATACATCAAACTTCCAATTTCACTCTGGTAAGAAACTATGCTCATGTCTTCCATATTTGATGGAGATCTTGGACAATTTGAAATAGATAACTTTGTTCCAACTGAAACAAGAACACAAAATGGCCTACAATCTTGCATATCAAACCTTTGTAAAATTGAATTGACATACTTACTTTGGCCAAGCCATAGCTTTCTATTCACTCTATCTCTTTTAATTTCCATCTCAAGAATGTGTTTAGTTGCACCAAGATCTTTCATTTCAAATTTAGCAACAAGTTGAGATTTTAGTTCTAAAATCTATTGGAAGAATGAAGAAGGAAACCTCCAGTTTTATTGTCATTTATGCTAACATTGTTTAGTGTCCAATTTTCTTGTCATTTGGTAAACTATTTTTGTGCTACTTTGATCCATTAATTTGGTCTAGAATCACACTGGGTAGAATATTGGATCATATGATTTTAGTATGTTATTCAGGACTGTTGGATGCAGTTGTGGTAAGGGATTCAACAATTTTGGTTGAATAAGTTGAAAATTGTAAATGAAAGTTGTTCGACTTATAGTTTTTGGTTTGGTCTTCATCTGGATGACTTAATCAAGTGGTATACGTTTCATGGATGCTTAATGTGCTTGTGTTTTGGTTTGAGCTGGCCTATCATATGATTGGCACATTTTGTTTTAAGCGTCAAAGATGTTTTGTTTTGAAGCCGACAAGACATTTTGAGTTAAGTATGCTTATATCCAATTAGGCTGACCTAATTGATGTATGAAGATGTAATCATGTATATATATGGAACATCCATATACTGTTTATTGTGAAGAAAGATGATAGTGCAAATACATGTGACAAAGTGATATTGTGAAGCTACTAATAGTTGTTGATAGTTGCCACACATCTGCAAACTAGTGTAAAACTTTTGATTTCTAGAGCTTAATTGGAACTGTACTCAGCACACAGAAGGTGCATTTCATCAGTTCACATTTTAGCAGTGAGCCACACCCTTTGTAATCATTTTCAGGTTGTGAGCCTTTCAAGGACAATGAGTCTTGGTAGTGTGCACTGTAGTATTTTATGACCGGTTATA